>VZSZ01006188.1:28021-132895 GCA_013398815.1 Ibidorhyncha struthersii | reverse complement strand
ACGGACCCCTCTCCCGCCCCCGGGCCGCGCCGGGCTCCCGCTCTTACCTGAGTCGGCGAGCGGAGTCGAGCGGAGCGAAGCCGCCGGGAGCGCGGAGGCGGCCGCTGTCCCCCTCAGCGGCGGCGCCCGGGGAGTCGGGCCGCGCACGGCGCCTCCCTCCTGCGCCGGGCCGCTGCGCTGCGGTGGGCGGCGGCGCTCCGTCAGACTTAGCGGGGAAAGCCCTGAGGGGGAAGGGGGGGGCGGGCAGCGCCTCTCCCCTCCCCGCCGAGGTGCCGGCCCCAGCGGAGTCTCGCCTCGCCTCCCCCGGCAGGGCTGGGGCTCCCCTCAGCGGGGAGAGGCCGGCGCCGCGCCCAGCTCCGCCGGGGCTGCAGGGAGCGCGCAGGGGCGCGGAGGCGGGGGCACCCCTTCGTCCCGGCTTCCCGCCCAAGGCGCCCCTCACGGCCGAGAGCCCCGCGGAAGAGGGCCGGGTCCCGACAGGGGCTAGAGGGACAAAGAAGGGCCGGCCTGAGGGGGCGTGGGGACACCCCCCCCCAATTTCATACTGTTCAAGTTACTACGTTAAAATTTGCCTCTCGCCCCGCGGGTGCTCGCAAGATGGCGGGGCAGTGGCGGGAAGCGCGCGGAGGCGCCGTGCAGGTGAGGGCGGCTCTGACCGACCTCGCCTCAGCGAGGGGGGATTTAATCGCGTCTGTCAGTGGCAAAGGTTTACCGTCCCCACCTCTTTCTTTCTTCTTTTTTTTTTTTTCTCTCTCCTTAATAGTCACGGCTTTCAGTCAGAATTCTCCAAAAATCGCAAGGCGAAGGCCTGACCCTGATTCTGAGAGATGGAGAGTCCCAGCCTGGAACACGTGGAAAAATGTATGTATATTTTCACTTTATGAAGGCAGTATGATGTACAGATGATGTACATTATATAGACAGAGGAGCTAACACTCCAGTGATTAGTCAAAAAGAAAAAAACCCACAACGTGGATTTTAAGATACCTTTCCTCACAACATTGCCAAAAGAGGATGGCATCTTTGAAACATTGCCAGAGTAGTTAATGTTATAGTAGTTAATGTATTTAACCAAACCTTCCTGGTTTTACACATAGCCTTAAATTAGATTTCATAACAGTTCTGTTGTGCCATACAATCTTTTCACCATGACAGTTAAAACCAGTTCCCAATTGTCTGCAAAGCTGAGCTGAAATAGAGTGAGTTTTGAAGAGCAGAAAAAAAAGTATTTGGTAGATGGGATGGATTTTTTTTTTTTGATTAAAGGATTCGTACACATCATGCAACACCCGTAGATCGCTACAGCAAACAACACTAGCATTTTACTTGGAAAACTGGAAATCTTCCACCGCTTTTTGTTGGTGAATAGCAGGGCTGGCCAGCCCTGGTTGTTTGAGAGATGATACGCTGTTAATTATATTCTGATTGCTATCTTGGCTTCTTCCTTAACACAATTTAAATTCCAGTCTTAACCTTATCTCAGCAAAGACTTAACAAAAAAGTAGGACAGCCAACATAACAAAAGTACAAGTCTCTCCACATCTTTTAAAACTATTTCTAACTTACTTAAAATCAGGAGGAGCTGCAACCATATTTTTGTAGTGCTTTCAGACAAGCTCATTAGCAAAATACAGACTTGTAGTTCTCACCAAGTTCAGTTACTAGCTTTGGAAAAAAATTAGAAACCTTTAACTATTCTGCAAATAGCGAGATTAGTTTTCTCATTTGATCTTAAACCACATGCTTACTGTCAACTGAGAATCAACATTTCTGGTGCTTTCCCCTGCTACATCTCTCTGGGTCATGATGAAGATCAAACAAACTGAGAAAAACTAATCAAGAATAGCAACATTTCTGTTTTGACAATGCTTAGAAAGATGGGAGAGAAAGCCTGAATGAAATGTTTACAAAAATAATCATGCAAACATTAGGTAAATGTGGTGCTATTTTCAGCTTGTGCTTATTAATCATTTAAAGCAGACGATTGGAGTACCATTTGAAAAGCATTAGATGTGCATTCTTACTAGCTGCATGCAAACCCATTTCACTGATAACTCTGCACAGCATAACAACGTTACATCCTACAGACTGTTTTCACAAAAATACTGAATTCCACACTCAACCACACCTGTTAAACACTAAGGATCACAGTGCAGAGCTCAGGATTTAAATATTACACAGAAGGACAGTTTCCGAGCACGTGATTTGTCACATCATAACATCCACAGCTGGTCAGCTACTGCAGCTGGGACTAATAACACCAGAGCAGTACAAACAAATTATTACTTTCCTTGCTTCCTCTCCGTCTTAAGATATATAGCCCCTACAACTGATTTTTAAATGATGGTGAAATAGCAAAAGTGCATGGCTGTTTATCGCTTGTGATAAACAATGAATGACAGGGCAACTTTCTTAATTTCAATATCTTCTGCCTATGAAAACCTTTTCCTATGCAAACAGTCATACAGATTTTCTTAAGTTTCTGACAGCTTTAGAAGCTATCCTCATATTTTTATAGAGAGTACATGACAGAGGTCTCCGCATCTCCTTTTTTTCCTTTGGAGATCTCTTTCTTATACCACAGTATTTCCAGGAACTCGGCCTCTTATGTACAGGTTTTAATAATATTACAAGATAAAGCATGATGTTAACAACAACAGCGTCAACTAGTCTGCTATAATTTAACACTTCTCAATATATTTTGGTGATTAGGAGCATTTGTGTTATATTTTTCCCTAAATTTATTGCATATTCTCTCACAGGTGAGGTTAAGATATTCCTATAAATTCTTCCTCATTTTCCTGGTTAATGGGGTAATATATGCAGAGTGGACGTAACCTACTTTGTCTAAAGAATGTAAAGGAGGAGAGATCATGTAATCACCAAACACTTCGCCTGCCTCAAGTTTGAATAATCTTGTAGTGAATTATACTTGTCAGACTTCTCAGGTTTCAGCTTCACGTTTTTTTCACAACCTAGAGCTTAATTTCCATATTAAAAAAATGGAGGAGGAATTTCAAGGAAATTTAAAAAAAGAGGGGCTAATGGATGCTAATTCAACAACTTACAGTTTGGCTGTATTATGTTAGAATGAAATAGCTATTCATAGTTCAGCATTCTTTATGAAACTTCTAAAAATAGATGTATGTATTAAAGCATATAACTATGATGTTTTCATATCCTACGTACATAACATCTTCCATCCCAAGGAATCCTAATGCACTTACAGAGTTTACCTTTGAAGTGTTGTTCGTGCCAAATGGCAACACTGAGAACGAAGTGAAGAATACTTATCTGCCAAAAATATAGCAGTACATAGATTAACAGAACAAAGTGCAATCGTAAAACCTGTCATCATGCTTTACGAAGCAGGCAGAAATGTTGTACGAGGAGTTGTTATACAACAGTACAGAGCTTTGTGAAATACGAGGACCAGGAAGGATATTTGGAGTACCCGTATTTGACTCACAGCCACAAAGTCCTACTCTTTTATAACAGATTTGGACATTTAATTACCAGAATGTTCAGACTCAGCCTTAGTTGCTATTAAGAAAAAACTCCCATGGTGTCATATGCCACCAAACTGTGGCATAAGTCCAGCATCTGATATAGTAGAAAGCATATCCCTGTGAATCGCCAGTATGATCTCTTGCAGTAATTTCACACCCTTGCATCACAGTCTCCCAGTCAAAAGCCAACCAGTCCTAAATCTCTATTGTTTTTAAGTAATACAGACGAAGGCTTTGACAGTAACACATTCTGTGACATTGCCATGAAGTTTTATACCAGTCAGCATGAGGAAATTGCTTTTTGTATTTAACATTTGAAAGTCGTGTACTACAGGAGAAGACTAGAAGAGAACAAATACCTGCCCTCTGCTTTCTTTAAAAAAAAAAAAAAAAGGTTGACCAGAGGATTATTAGATATATTGGGATATTCTGCACCCATTGTTTCACAGTTCTCATTCAGCATCAAAGCAAAAATAGTCCAGTGCAAAGCACATGTTATAGTTGCACTTAGATGAAATGACCTTGATATGGCCTGCTTCAGCTATGCAAAAAGTAGAGGGACTTCAACATCCATCTGATGTTAGAAGCAATTGTATAGGCCAGACACGGGGCCTGAACAAAGTTCCTACGCTGACCCTGTTGGCTCTAGTGACCCCAGCTAGAAATAAGATTGACTAAAAGTTAATGTCCTGGTTTGAGGTAAAACAGGACCGATTTTGTTCAGTAACTTTGCTTCTTAACTAGGCCTCTTCTAACTACTGATTTCTCTATAAAATAAATCTGGTGCTTCCCTGGCAAAAGGAATTCTCAAACTGTAAGTGATTTGTTAAAGCTGACATAAAGTTGATGAGCTCACAGCCAAAAGTACTTCGTGAGAAACAACATAAAAGGCCATTTTCTGCAAAATTTAGAACTTGATGGAGGTGTCCACAACACCTATTCTAAAAAACAGACAACACCCCCCCCCAAACAACAAAAAGGCTGCAAAAAAAGGATACAAAAACCACTACCACAACAAAAAAAAAAGTCAGAAGAATATGGTGAATGGAGAGAATGCAATATTATGATTCTATATTTTCTGAAAGGAACACGAGTTAGTTTGCCAGATGCAAGATCTGACTTGGTTTGTCATAACCTACTGAATACATGTATATAAATGAGGGCAGAATAACTTTTTTTACTTCTGAACTCAGTAGCAGTCACAAAGTTCTTTTATATACATAAATTGTGAGAAAGCTTTTTGCAATATTCAGACCGTTTTGCAATACGTTGAGACAATCCTCCCAAGTTATGCAGTGTCTGCTTTAAAAAGATCCCAAATCCTATACAATACCCATTCCACAGATTACTGTGAGAAATCAGTTGGCAAAATTAAAAGTTTTAGTAAGAATGGCATAATTTTAAGAATGACTTAACATATTTTGTTGCATTTATTCACAAGAAAGTACATGAGGGAAAATGTTCAAGTGGATGCAGTGTTGAATTATGAACCCTGAAAACACTATAGATGCAAGAAACAAAAGATAGTGAACTACTGATTGTTAAATCACAGCACAGGTATTCTACAGTTCAGAAAGAAACTTTTAGCTGTGTTTTGAGGACAGTCATCATAATCAGAAATAATCTCTTCAAACATTGTTCTTTTATTTTTTGACCATTTGACTTTCTTTGCAAGAAAAAATATTGATAGACTGAAATAAGCAACAGTTTGCCTAATCCTTAGTGCTAGTAACGAAGTTTTTGAACGTGGAAGATAATTCTTTGGACGTGGGATGTGAGTCGTTTCAGAAGCAAGAGTAAAATCCAAAAAAGCAGTGAAAACAAAGCAGCATCTAAAGGTCAGTATTGGAAAACAAGCTGAGTATTGGCAAACTTGTCTCAACATTCCTATAAATTTAAAAGTCAGTCCTTGCTTTCTACAGCAGTTTCCCAAGGGGAAGCAGAATAATTGATTTACATACTAGTTGTCATCAATGGTTTCAGTAGAAATTTCCAGAAAAAATACTACACAAAATTCCTTAAAGAAAATATTTATCAGTAACACAGAACTCATGTTGTGAATAAAAGTGGATTTAGCAAGGCAAACAGAATCTACACATGGTCCCAGTGGTCATTTTGTAAATACCAGATTTAGCTTGCTGCTGTTTGGGTAAGAATAATTCATTTGCTTTGAGAATAGCAACATTTTAAAATATCTTCTTTGGCTTGAACGTTGTAAATTATATTTGTGCTGTTTTGTTGGGAAGCCCACTTACCTTTAATACTTAAAGTCTTAATAAAAAACAGCACAAGGGCAAGGCAAATCTGCCAACATGCATTTTATGCGAGTGATTGCTATAGGTCAGAGATGCCAGGAAAAACAATCAGGAAGCCCTTGGATCCACTCAGGAGACCCATGTCACTGTAAAAGGAAGTTAACAATGCTGTTAGACTGCTCTGCAATTTATCAACATTGAAGTCTGCTTTTTTGCTTTTTCTGCTTCTAGCCAAAAGTTCTCCTAATGAATATAGTACTTATTTCTCCAATGCACTCTATAAATAGTCACTTTGAATCTCTTCGCAATTACTACAAATGAGCTCTGAGGTGAGATGAACATAAGCATTCCTGTCAGACGCGGACAGACTCGGGTACCTCCAAGCCTACTTGCAAATTAATCCCACAATTACCAACGTGCCTGATATGATGTGCTGTCTCAGTAGTTTATGTGGTTAACTGCATTCAGAAATAGCAGCGAGACAGTTCATATTCTTAACATGTATGGCCCTAACATTTGCGTGTGATCTCACCTGCAGGCTTTAATTCTTAAAGGAGTGGGTTCTTACCAGGATACATGTACATGTAATGTATCATTGTGATTATATAGGCTTATATTCATTATACTGAACCACAGTGCTGAAGTTTGGAGCATTTCTCCTGGACTCCAGAGTGTGTATGTACACACATACATACACACACACACACACACATATATATAAAACAATAAAAAGAGAAGCAAGTACATCCAGATGGCATTCCAGGTCAGTATCACCATTTGTATCTTTCCATTATCTGGAGAGGAATTTAAGGGGACTGTACACCTAAATTAGGTACTTTAATGGAATGAATCTTTTACATTGTTTCATAATAAAAATCCATATATCTGTCTAATGATCTTGGACGTATATTCTAGTGATGAGTGCAAACAGCAGGAAGGAAAAAAATGTGGACATGGAATACATTATAGATGGATGGAAAAAGTACAAGCCTTTTTTCTTATTTTTCATTCAGCTTTGTTCTCTTGTAGCATTTCTGCAACATTAATTTATATTGATTTGGAACTTCAAGGTAAAAAATTACTGCTAGTTTAAAACTGCTTGTAGTTTTTTCTCAGACAATAAGTTCTGATTTTATTTGCATCAGCATAAATTTATTGTGTCAACTGATTACCCCAAATAAGAGAGGGGAAAAAAAATCCCAAAACGTTCTGTATTAATGGCAAAAGAGACAAACGGCCTTCTGGGCTGCATTAGGCAGAGCATTGCCAGCAGGCCAAGTGAAGCAATCCATTCCCTCTCCTCAGCCGTGGTGAGACACATCTAGAGTGCAGGGTCCAGTGCTGGTGGGCTCCCCGTACACAAGAGGCATGGACTTAGCGGAGTGAGTTCATAAAGCTCCAGGGAAAGGTTTAGGGGACTACAGCATCTGTTATATGAGGAGAGGCTGAGAGTGCTGGGACTGTTCAGCCCTGGCTCGGGGGGGATTTTAATCATGTGGCTAAATTCCCAATGGCAGGGAATAAAGAAAACGGAGCCAGGCTTTTCTCAGTGCTGCCCAGTGACAGGACAAGAGGTGATGGTCCAGGAAATCCCATCTGAACATAAAAAAACCCCAAGACCAAAACCTCACCTTTTTTTTTTTCCTGTGAGGGTGCTGAAACAGTGGCAGAGGTTGCCCAGAGAGGTTGTGGACTTTCCATCCTTGGAGATTTTCAAAGCCCAACCAGACACAGTCCTGGGTAACCTGCTGTAGTTGAACATGCTTTGAGCAGGGAAACTGGAGGTGCCTTCCAGCCTCAAGTATTCTCTATCCCGTACAAATGAATCAAATTAGCTTCTCCTCCACCACCCTGATCAAACAGATTTGTTGAAACTTCTTTCTTATTCCTATCACCGTGAAAATTGTCATTTAAAGTTTTAAACCTGGTCTTTATCAGCAGCAACAATTTACTGACAAAGATCATCCAAACCACGGTATCTCTCAGTGTAACTTTCTACACAACTTTTAGTTAATCATGGATCAATGTAAGGATTAATTTTATTTTAAAATGCTTTTCTGGAGTGACCCAGTGCTGGACATACAGCTTACCGATGCTGGAAATACTACCCGATCTCTTGCATTTTCTGGTGATGAATGGATCAAAACTACCTTGGGGACAGTGTTTGACACAGAATACCAATATATTGCACAAAAATATGGCACCTAGCCACCCCCCCCCCCAAAGGTTTCAGATATAATTACCTCTTAGAGATGGTTTAAACCTTTTCTTCTTTGTATGTGATATCCCACCACAAACAAGTCATTACTCTCTTAAGATGCAATTTGCATGTTTTAGGTTTCTCTGCAACGCCTACACTAATAATAGTTAACTGCTAGTCTGGTATTGCTTCTGGGCTGATGCATATTCTATCCTCATGTACAAATGCTACCTAATGAGGCAAATAGTGTTTTTGTATATTACATTACAACTTATATATCCCTCCAAAATAAACAAGATTTTCTGACTGACTAGCAGAATAAAAAAAAAACTAATAGGCTACATTTCCTGAATGTGGCAACTAAAAAGGTTACTACACATAGCTAGCTGTCCTAATTGTGCCTAGAAAGCTTGGATCTCAGCAGCAGGAATGAACTGGGATATGCTGGAAAACAAAAGCTAGAAATCACGTGGTGGGTGGTCTGCCAGTCCTTCCATGATGGCTTGCTGATACAGTTCTGGGGTGACTGGTAAGGCTAAGAAGTCCCCAAGTATTTCAGAAATGCTCCTGTTTGCAACTCAATGACTTGTTTTCTCTGGGCATGAACAGGTTGGGATGAGCATCAAGACTTTCTCCCCAATACCTCTGGTTACTCCAAACTGTTCCCTTACTTTCTCTGTTGACGAAGAAAGGAATTAAGTATTTTAACAGAATGGAGGTACCAATGATGGACTGTTCGATTAACAGCGGAAGGAGGCAGGCAGGGCTAGGTCTTGTAAATTAAGTTACCACTGTTTCCTCTTTAAGTTTTCTACTGTCTCTGGTTTATATCTTGGGTAAACCAACGTTCATTAGTTGTTTCTGCATTTAGTCTCCAACAATTGGCAAAGTTGAAAATACACATTTGATTCAATATTATGAGAGCTTTAGTAAGGAAATTTTCAGAATTTTCTGCACTAAGGCAAACATTAAAAGTTTAGATGAGGCAGTGAATCAACTCATACAATGCAAAGTAGTATTTGCCCAGGTACTACAATCGTCTTCTAATCTGCATATATGCACAGAGACGAGTCTTAAGCGTATGTTCAGTCATGTGAGACCAAGGAGAGCAAACCTAGGTATGAACATACAACATCTGAAAAAAAGTTGTTGTATTACACAAGAGGAGTAAACCCAAAAAGGAAAAGCAACTGTCTTTCACAGCACAGCAAAGAGACGAGCAAATCTTCATCCGTTCCTTAAAACTTTTTACAGGCTACGTACACACAGTACTTACTTTTAATGAACTGCGATGGCATATATTAATCAGAAAGTCTATACTAAAGCAGTAATTATTGCAAAGTTCTACAATTATAAGGGGGTGTTTGAGTAGATGTACTTAGTACAGATTAATATTCTTTTAATTATATAACTTACTGAGATCTGAATAAAAATGAAGCTACACAGTGGCATGCTCTTTGAGTTGGCAGTCGTAGTGGTTCCTCAGTGGTAGGCACACATGACAAAGCTTCACCAATCTCTCATCTTTCCCCCCCCTCCTATTCATTTATCATATGGTTACATAAAAACAGCAGGGAAATGAATTATGCATATTTTTTAGCACACTGAAAAGTTAATGAAAAGTTAAATACAACTTACGTGTGTGATTGCACAAAGCACTTATTTGACCTTGCTAAGCTTTAAAAGGCATTCTAAGATTAGCCTGGCATGTATTTTAAGTGTACAAAAAAAACCAAAATTTGTTCTTAAAATGCTAGTACAGACTGTTTCATGCCTAAATCCTCATTATGTTCAATGTATTTATAGGAAATGACTCAACTTTTAAGTGGGTAAAGACAAGTAAACCCTCCTTTCTTGTGGAAGAGTGGTGCTCGTATATTCAGATGCTACCTCATCAAGCTACAACCTTCAGTAAATCATGTTTTGCACAGGAATGAACAAAGACTATGCAAATGTTTCCACGTACCGATTTTTGTCAAAGTGATTGTGAAACATTGCAGCATTTTACAGTGGAGCAAATGGGAGGGAGGGGATAGAAAGAGGTGAAGAAGGGGAAAGAAAAACCCAGCCCTTCCACCCCTTTCAGTTTCAGGGTTTGCATGCAAGCTTGAGAGCCCCAGAAAGCCCATGATGACACTTTCATCCTCCAGCTCACTTTCACTTTTCCATTTGTTACATCTCATTGTGATGTTAGGTCTTGATCCTCTTATTAGCCACAAGGGAAAGCAAGTTACGTGAAAATGAATAGAAATACTAAGGCTAGAATAAATTCCCATACTTCCAGCAATACATAAGCAACACAAAAATAGACTATGTTTTATTCTGTGCTTTATTTCCTGTTCTTGCATAGCAATGGAGAACATGGCAGTTCAAGACTTTATGTACCATGCTGTACCAATTCACCATCCCTACAAGGAAGACAACGGTAAGAGGTGCTTTGGCTTATCCATTTGTGAAATAGAGAGAATAGTTTACAGAGTTTAAAAAAAAATCATATTTAATGTGATATTTCTAAGAAGTTTCAAGGTCAACAATTTAGAAGTTGTACTTGAGATGTAAAAAGTTATTTCATTCATTCAGCTCTGCTCTGCTGACAACTCCTGGACTAAGTTTCAGCCTCAGTTGTTAGAGACATATCAGGTCTAGGTTTTCTTTACTAACAAGCTTTATCCAAAGAATGGGAGGATGAAGGTTGTTACACTGTTGTGGCTTAAAATGATAAATACAGATGAGCTGTGGGAAGTGATTTTTAATATTGTTATATTAGGAAAAATAATTATCAAACAAAACCATAAATCACACTCAGACAGGTGCAGACATATCAGCACACAGGTCTTATCACAAATCCTTACTAACTTGCTATTGACCTTAAATCCCTAAAAGCTTCACTAATTAAACTTAGAAATATTTTTATTTTGGTGTAAATACTCACTTTCCATGATTAAATCTGTACCTCCACCTGTACCCTCTTTTTGTTTGCACTCATTATTATGGAACTCTTGATTTCCAAAGTATAAGCTCCTGGTCAAGTTACGTATGTCTGACCAGCAGCTATAAAAATCTGTTCTCCCAAATGCACCCCTTTGTTTCATGCTCTCAATTTTTCCTACCTCTGAATTAACTGCAGCTTTTCTATGGTTTTAGTATTAGCTGTTTAATCAGGACATTAAGTCTATTTGAAAGCTGGATTTAATGCAAAATTCAACAGTCTGCTGATTAAGTGGAGCATCTTACTGAAAGCAGGCAGCAATTCTTCCAGATGTACGTGGGCTTTCTACTAAGCTCAAAAAAACAAAGTGCCGCTTTTAACTTTCTTTGGAAAACCACTAACAGACCGATCTGCTTCAGGAATTGCCTCTTCTTCCTCAGCATAACACTGTGGAGTTGTGATCGCTCACTAGTGCCCTGGCAGTGCATCCTGCAAGAAGCTCTTCTATGTAACATCCCTTGACTTCCTTAAGTGCAACAGTTCAAACTAGCTGGATTTCAGAGAACGTTGGTACAGCTTTATTTGTGAAATCCAGGAACTAGGATCTTCATTTTAGAAGCAAAAAATGGTTGAGGTCTAGTTTGAAATGATGTCATACATTCAATCTTACTCTAGCTTCATCATTGCAGATCATACCTTTAACAGTCAGCAGGGAAGTCTGAGTCTTGGTTGCAAGTTTTATAATGCTGAAATCAAAATTAAATAAGAACAACTATCTTTTATGTAATAAAATTGTGCTCAGATGACTACTTCAGCTATTACTGACTCTAGCTGGTATCACCACTTTCACACTGTGATTTCATTGTGTCCTAAATTCTGGCACTGGGGAGCAATTACTTTCTGAAACAAGTGTCAGATAGCCTTTCATTGCTGACATACAGGCTAAACATCTGCCTTTTATAAATGAAACTAACATGTTTATGTGAACAGAGATAAGGTACTGCTCTGACAAAGTCTTTTCCAGGCTTATATTCAACAAGGCTGGAAAAATTTCTGAACAGTTCTGGAGTGCTGTAATAAGAGACACGAGCAGGCAGAAAATTCTGTTTACAGCTATGCCCCTTGATTAGAGCCCCAAATTAGGATTCATTTGCTTTCTTTTGTTAAGATGATTGTAAGGGTAAGATTATCATACTACCAACATCCACAACCCCCAAAAAAGAGAAGCCCCACCATCCTCACTGTAACTGTCATCTTCTGATAATATCCAGTGTAATACAGGAAAATGCTGAGACCCCCATAACACAGAACCACTAGCTACAACTTTAAAATATTTTAATAACTCTTTTGAAGGGAATGATGCATTTTTTCAAAGTGATTCTTATTCCATGTAAAAATAGTTTTAAATTGGCCATATTTTAGGCATATTATTACAAAGGTGTATAAAAATGGTTTGATATTATTGCCCCATGTAAATTACTTTGGCCTCTTGCAACTCTTAGCACCCTAAACCCCATCTGTTTAAGCAGATCTTGCAATAAATCTTGCAATAAAGGCTGTGCGTGCTGTGTTTCTGTTCTAGTCTTCTCTTTCTCTTCATTATATACAATTGCATGAAAGTCTGTCACTTTGTTCCCAGTTCTTTCCCCCCCCCCCATTATGGTGGAAACTACTTAAGAATTACCCTGCTGCTAGTGACTCCTGGGTCAGTTTCTCTGTTTTTGTTTTGACATCATATAACACAGATTAATTTGGATTCAGGCTCTGAATGGCAGCTTTGGGAGGAATATAGCAGACAGAGGCGACGCTTTGCTACTGCGCTAAGGAGAAAGCAGGACAAGACTCACAGGCTTCAGGTTAATGTATTAACTTCCAAAAATGCAAGCCGACAAAATAATCAGTGTGTTTCTTTGCCTTAAAAGGAATCATGGGTTTGGATTTTCCCCCCCACTCAATGACTTCACTGTTCATGTCACATACGCATAATGTAATTAATGAATAAAGTCACAGTTTCATTTAGCAACTCATGCACATCACAAAAGAAACCTGAAAGTAGGAATTAACTCAGGATAAACCGAGAGCCAGATCTTCAAAGAGACCCTTAACGTTTAAAAATATAAATATACATTATTGAACCGTACCCCCTGGCAGCAGTCACCATGTTTGTGCCTTTCAGCATTAGCACAGAGCTGAGTCCTGCTTAAGAAACATAGCTTTGAGTCCAATAATCCCTTGAGTCCATAAACAAGAAACCGGACTAGAAGGGCAGGAATGAAAAACTGCTGTGCAGCCAGTTGCCAAAGCAAGCTCCCAGTCAAAGAACAATGTTGCAATGTGCAACATACCATCACAGAGAAACATGGAAAAGGGAAGCAATGCTTTGGGATCCTTAGTGTTGTACTAACCTGATGTTGCACAGCACATCTCCTAAGAAATCTACCCTAACTACAGCCCTGTCATCCACTAAGAGACCAGCTGAAAACAGTATTTTACACACGAATAGAGGTCAGTGCTAAATATTTGGCCATTTCCCCAAACTCAGTTTTGATAAGATTGCTGTCACTCTTTATGAGATGCCTTTTGTGTTTGTATTTTGTATTTGATGATACCATCAGAAAAATGTCATTTGGACACAGACCATTAAGTCTACATTTGTAGTACCTTTTTGTAGATCTCTCCATTTTTTAATGATGAATGTTAGTTGTTCTTTGCTATTTTCCTTGGGGGAAGGAAGACATCTATTTGGATTATGTATAGCCTGAAACAGCCAGTGTTTTTTGGCTAATGTAGAGCAGTGACAAAAATGAAAGCACAGATTCACAGGGCAGTGTACTCAGATGTGGAGTGGAAGAGATCCAAGGCCTTCTGTAAAATTAAGAACTCTGTATTAGAAAATGCAGAAAGTCTAGCACCAAACATAGGTTAGAAAAGAATACTAATCCTGTGATGTTAACCATCGATACACTTAAAATATCACAAATACAGATGTTCTGATATCATGCCATCATCAGTGATGACATTGTCGCATAATCACTGTGTAAGAGATATTACGTGGCTCCTTTTTGACTTTTTCCTTTAAAGAGATACTAATTTTTTCCTTAATTTAATGTTAGGGTGTGGAAAATAGAAACTCCTGTGGATGTTTACCAGTTAGTCTGCTTTGTTAGTTTTGAACTGTAAGTTTATGCTACTGAAGGCAAAGCACCTGAGAAAGACATTTTTTTAAAAAGACTAATAAAAAAAAAAAAAAAAGGATAGCAGGGAACCCAAGATGCTTCTTTGTGCTAATTCATTTGGAGAATTAAAATCAGGAATAACCTCCTCCCAAGTCCACATAAGCTAAATCTTCCAGTTTGAGTTTGTTCTTTCCGTTGCCCTTTGGGGCAAGTAGCCATCACGCACATAGATAAATATAACCATTTTTTAAAAAAAATCCCCTTTCTTTAATACAGTCACTTTTATTCCTTTGACAGAGCTGATCGTTACAGTTAGATGCTTCTTGTTTATCATCAGGTGAAATGACAGATTCTTGAAGGTACCCAAATATTGCCAGCAACATCTGGCTTGTACATATAATAGCTGATGAACCACGTATAAAATAGCCTACTATATATATTCAAATGCAGGTCTGACTCACCTAGGCAGCATTTGTGCTGGCATGCTTCTTTCAGATGACATTAGAATATAGTGAAATATAAAAATCAAATAGAGCACAGTAAAGCATCCAGGGTGCCATAGAGGTGTTCAGACATCAGAATGTTGGACACATTATTATAGACATCTGAATAGAAAACATACCTTAGAACTAATAAACAGTTCATTGTCTTCTTTACGTGGTAATTTTCATAGATTAGCTAACGACAGACTGAAATTTGTCAAGAATTCTTTGAAAACTCAGCTTTTCCTTAGGTGACAAAACAAATTTATAAAAAGGGTCAGAAAAGGCATTGATAGGTCTTCCAGTCTAACCCCAGCTCCAGGAAGAACAATCTAGATCCAAGCTATTCCTCGGAGACCTCTCATAACTCCTCCTTAAACCTATCCTTGATGAAAATCCTGTCACCTTCCCAGGCCACCCATTCTAGGGGCAGATTATTCTTATAATCGGAAGGTTTCTCCTCACACACAGCCTAAATTCCCGTCCAATTTAACTGCAAACCTCTTAAACTAGTTCATTACTATTCTCTTTGCAATTACTGTTTATTTATTGGAAGACTTATCACACCTCACCCTCAGTGTTCTCTACTGTAGACTAAACATGCCAATTCTTCCAGTCTTTCACCACAGGTCATGTTTCCCAGACCCTATTCCTGCTTCTCCTCGCTGGCTTCACTCCAAATGGTCAACACCTTCCTCATAGCATGGTTCCCGAAATTGGACACAGTGCTGCAGTAGGAGCCTTATCAGTACTAGAGTGGAAAGATTACTTCATCATCTTACAGATAGTCTTGTTTATACAGCCCAGTGCTTGCTTTTTTGGGGACTTGTGTTGTTTGGCAAGAGTATGAAATTACTAGTTCTTGTTTAATTACTAATCCATTGCAACTCCCTTTCCTGTAAAGCTCTTGGTTTCTAAGAGCTAAGCCTATTTTTTGGCTTGTTCAGTTGACATAGTAAGCAACATTTCTTTTTCATCTTACAAACATTTGCTTGTCTTCGGGAATATTCAGGATCCTTCATCCTTGTTTAGACTATATCATGTCCACAAGCAAGATTTGCAGTGTAAGATCTCTAAACTAAATTTGCTATGCTGCTTCTATCTTCCCCTCCTCCCACTTGCAATGCCTGGCATATGATATCCAAGAGCAATGTAAGTCCCAAAGATCCCATGATTTTGGGGTTTGCCAGCACTATTAATCACAGAACACATGCTCTATCTCTAAATTTTGATAGGCTTCACCTTTGCGAAATTGCTGACTTGAAAAGTAAAGGAAGTTTGTCCTTCAGGTATACGACAAATGATATTCCATGGAAGTACCTTATGCACAGCTGTCCAGCTCTCATATTTGATTTATTTGATCAAGTAAGTGCCAGGGTGCATTTTGCTTATTTGGGAGATTTCAACTGCACTGTTTTGAACACTAAAAAGAACTGGAACAAATTGCAAAATTAGGATAGTATATACAGAACTCCCTTACCTCTGACCCAAGAAACCCTTAAAAATTTTTAAAGCTCTTTAGGGGCAATTTTATTCTAACTGCATTTACTAGAAACTTTATAAGTCTTCTAAGGAACTTTGTGACCCCTAATTAGAACTTTGTACAGACAGAGACTAGAAATTAACTGAAATACCCAGACGCACTGAAATAGGAACCTCTTCCCCCCCAATTACATAAAAGCTATAATTATATTTGTTACATAAACATTTTAACTGGGGAAAACATTAGATAATTGAAGACACACCCTCCCCCCAACCCCAGTTAACCACCACTCACAGCACAGCAAGAGTAAAATTAACTCAGCAAACAGTGTTCGTACTGTAAAGCTGCTTCCATGCGTGGATGACACGGTGCTGCTTGCTCTTTCTTTCCGTCTTGGAAAGAACGATGTTAAAGGCAATGATTTGAGACTATTTTGAAGTTCACCTTTTATTATGCAGTTGCATATATTATTTTTTCAATCTGTTTAATCAGTGTCAAGAGTCTCTCCCCATAAGAAATCAGATAAAGAGCAAAAAAATTACTTGACATACTGAATAATTGCTTTGTGCTTAAGCAGTAATGACAAGGATACCTAGACTCCACCTTTGCTGACAGAAAACTGGAGAGATTCTGAGTTGCAAAAGGGCCGTACGGCTGATTGGCTGCTCTTCAACTTACAACAGGATGAGGAGAAAGATATATTTTTTTTTTTATTATTATCATTTTTTCTCTCCTTAAAACCATTCCTCTCTCTGGAAGGAAGTTACTTTGCAGAAGGATACCAATAGTCACTACTTTTTTACTGTATTAAAGCAAGACAGAAATGCAAATTTTTGACTGAGGTACATTCAACTGATAAAGGAAATGAAATTACTATATTATGTAGCTAGCCTGACCCACTATTACACTGATTTATTCTGAGGGAAGATGGAAACTGGACTGACAGAGAACAAACAGCCCTGTTGCTATACTGTCCGCACAGCTTTGCTGGTGTATCTCAGCTAAGCCTGACAAGGATGTCACCCTGTCACCAGTCTTGGTCAATGCCAGGCCCTTTTGCTAACTATGCTGTCAAGGGTGCCGATTAGGATCGGCTGGTGAATTCCTGTCTGGTAGAAAAGGGNCAGGGACGATGTCTCCATTTCTCTTTTTTAAGCCACAGCACCATGATTTCTGCATACAGCTATAACAACAGATCTGTTTTGTACCAGTGCCTACAGCTCCCCGACAGTGGAAAGCTGGTTCAGCAGAGTCCAACTCTTGCAGATCACTGGATGCCGCACACATTTCAGTGAGTTTGAGAGGGCTGTATTGCAATCAGGTGAAAGGCGACAGCAGAAGGTCAGCAGACCGCATCAGAATTCAAGGGTACAAACTCCTACACAGTACGATAGATGGTATACCATCGTTCTGCGAGTGCCTAGGTAGTGTTCTCCTCTATGCAGAGAGAGGCAATAGTGGTCTAGGACCTAGTTTGTATAACAAGCTATTTAAGAGGGAAGCTAATTGAAATATATAAATCCTGAAGAATATCACATCAAGCCAATATACTATTATCAGCCCTACCTAGATGAGGTTATAGAAGTGCATTAAAAAACCTCAATAAAAAAATTAGTAGGAAACATTCCCTACTTCAAGATCCCATGAGACAGATTCTCTCAAGCAATGGTTAGATATTATCCAGAATAATAAAAAGAGAATACTAAAAATGAATGTGTAGAAGGAAGGTAGAAAAAGCACAAGTTCACTCAAATGGGTCACAACTTGTTCCTAATGTTCACTGTCAGTATTTTTTAGAGATAAGAGATCACAGCCAACTAACAGCAGCAGCTGAAAGTAAAATTAAACTATAATTCTGCAACTACACTATTTTTTTAATTACATGTTCCTTATGTAAAAGATTGCTGTAAAGTTAACTGATCCAGAAGCATTTTCAGCAGTGTCCTCTGATAAACTTTGGTCTCATTCTTCCGTTACCTGTCCTAAGCATATTGAATTTTCCCCTCTGCCAGCTTTTACCAATCCTACCAAAGACACAAATAGCATTTATGGGCATTTCCATCCTTGTGATGGGATCAGACTGGAGAGCGCAAGGGCACACTTTGGTTTCTTTTCCAGTCACCACAATCCATGAGGAGTATGTGGATGTGGACAGAAAGCCACAGAAACTAAAAACAAGGTAAAAAAAGCCTGCAAACCATATAAACAACAACAACAACAACAAAAAACAGAGAAAAAAAAAGGAAGAAGAAAAAAGGAAGGAGAAAAAGTGTGTGCAGTGAAGAAAGCAGACTGAGGTGAAGCAGGGCAAGGGAAGCACCAGTGAGCACCACACACTATTTCTGACCCTGGGAATTAAGTCCAGGACCCTAAAAAGAAACAGGTAGTGTAACTTTGTGCCCATATACCACCCACTTCACTTTAAAGAATCAATACCTTAGGAAAAAAGCACAGTCAAACTTCATGACAAAACAAACAGCTTTAACTTACTTGTTTACACTGCATACCCTACAGGGTACATCTACTTGAAAAGTTTGTCCTCTAATTTTTAAGCTCAAGCCTTATTTGAAAAACAAAGAACCCCAACAAAAAACAAACCACCCAACCCCAGATCTTACTGAAGGATTTTCTTGGGTCACCTTCTCTAAAGGCAGATTTAGGGCTAGCTGAACATTGACAAGGAAGAGAGTATTGCATTTCTTTGAAAGATAATCCTTTGTGCCACTTGGAATGGGACTTTCATCATTTCCTGTTTGCATACTGAGACCAAGTGGAAGTACTTTCTTAGGCTGTTCAAAGTGTGGTACCTTTTACTTCCAGCTCAAGCAATACGAATATATATCTGTACTTTACTAAAATGAAAGAAATGCAGCTGGATAGCATTAAGACAAATGTAGGAGACATCTGTATCTATTCAAATATGAAGCGCCAGGTCGGCAGCATCCCTCCATTCAGGCTGTGTCTGATTACAAGTGTTATATTACAGATGCACTCTGCACCTACACTGTGGAGACTCTGTAAAAGCAGTTCAACATTCCACTATCTTTTTGGCCATATTTTGTCTCATTTTTTGTGGGAAGACTAGAAACCCACAGGAAAGCATTCTTTCAGCTTCCTGTTTGCATATGAAGTTGTGGTGAAACAGGATAAAAAAACCCTAACCCTATGCTTCAAGTCTAGTTTGTAGTCTCTCGTCATCTCCTTTTCTTGAAATAATGGCTTGCCTCCCTCTGCTTTTTAGGTTGCTCTTCAGAGTACGGTGTGAACTCTTACTATTCCATGAACACTCTCTGAGAAGCAGGTAGTGGGGAGTTACGCTAGTACAGCAACCTTCATGCAGCCCCATGCACAACGTAACCAGGCTAATTCCAGGTCTACAAAAATAAAATGCCATCTTTGCTAACTTTGTCTTAAAGCCTACTGCCTTTCCCTAGGTCTTGAAGAACTAAGGGACAGATACAGAACTATCAGCAATATTTTTTCTTCATCCCTTTCCTGTGAGTAAATAATTTAAATCCTTTACCTCTGACTGTAAGTTTTATCAGCGTGCCTTCATCTATTTTAACAGTGCATCACAGCCA
The DNA here is from genome assembly GCA_013398815.1 of Ibidorhyncha struthersii. Lineage (NCBI taxonomy): Eukaryota > Metazoa > Chordata > Aves > Charadriiformes > Charadriidae > Ibidorhyncha > Ibidorhyncha struthersii. The sequence continues at coordinate 113,283 of VZSZ01006188.1, read as the reverse complement.
GTGCTATTCTGCAGAACATCTTCACAGAGAAAGCTCAAGTATAAAGTCAAGGGAAAGGCCAGTTTTCATTTTCAGTATAAAGCACTAATTTACTTAAGGAAAATCCAGGAAGCCCAATTCAACTATACCTCACGCAAAGGATGAGATTATTGGACTAAGGTCACAAGAACTATTTCTTCTCTCAAGGGCAGATTTTATTTTTTTTTTTTTTTTACATTAAGCAGCTATAAATATATTTAAGAAAGAAAAAAAGTTCTGTTGAAGATTATCTTTTTCTGTTTGTAACTCACTTAGAGCAAATTCCTAAATACTGGCCAGGCTTTTAATGCACTGGAGAGCACATATATATACACATCTATATATATATATAAAATCTAATCCAGTCTTTACACCGACCTTGGCCAGCCAAAATACTTAAAAAAAAAAAAAAAAAAAAAAAAACACATACACAAAATGCTAAATCCCAAATAACTCTTTAAAAATGCAAGTAATGTTCTCCCCTTAGATTGTCTCATTAAGAATAAGGTTAGATTGCAATCATTTTCCATCTTCATTTGTTCTTCATAAATAATAAAGCAAAGTTATTCAACTTAGGAACAGCAGCCTTACCTTCACAGAAGACAAAACCTGGACATTTTTAATGGGACAAAAAAACAAACCAATCCAAGTTTTATGTCCACGTCAGTACGTCAATGAAAAGCTAAGCAAGCTGGCTTACAGGGAAAGGTAGAGGGCAACGTCCAATATTCATTAAACTGAACAGGCCAGCGATTCAGTAGGTTCAGGTGCTGACATTTCTAATACTGATAAAAATAATTTTATGTAAGCTGAAGGCCAGAGACTTGGTTTACTTCAAACGAGTACTTACAATTTTGGTTTGGTCCACTAGAGCACAGTAGTTACACAGAACATTTATTTATAGCTATTCCCACTAACATAGTGTTGTCACAAAAAAGCTTTGGTTTATATTCATAGTGTAAAGATGAAAAACATGGAGCAGTGGAAAAACAAGCTAAGCAAGACTTTGTTATTCTTACAAAACGTAGCTCTCTGTTAATACTCTTGTCCACAGTGTACGTAATCTTGTTCTCAGGAAGCTAATAAAGGCACAGCAGTGAAGGCAGTTGCATGCATGTATACCTTCTCACGTTCAGTGTGCTGCACAACAGCAAGTTTCAACGCTGATTAACACCACGACTGAAACGCAGTTGGAAACTTAAGCACGCTTAAGTTTCCAATTTAAGTTGGCTGGTCAAAAAACATCCTCAAATTGAAAAAATGTTGCCTGGTATTTCACTTGCCTACAGATATACAAGTCAACACCAAAACATTTGGCTAGTTATATTGACTATCATAAAAACTAAAAAACTAACACTAATTTCCATCTAAAACTGCTTTTAAATGTGAAACCAAAGTGAACAACCCTTCCCAAAGACCCTAACCAAAATCCCCCAAACCAGTAAGCATCACAATCCAAACAGTCACAGGTATTCAGTATAGAGATTTTCAGATTTCAAGTCTCATTAGGTTTTCCTGATCTATCCAATGCGCTAAGCGTTATTTTCTTTAGAAAATGTACAGAAGCAACGTACTCTGAACTCAGGGAAACAAGAGTTTGGAGATGAAGCAAATTTATTGTTCCAAGTGTTGAAATTAGGGAGTATCAACAGCCACACACTTCAAGAAAATCCAGCTAGTATGAACAAACACATCCGGGTAACCCTTAAATAAGCGTCAAAGCTACTGTAACATGGTATCTATATCACAGAGCCTTGTAGGAAACCCATGGTTTAGAAAATCAAAGACGCCCTCTGCATAAAGGACAGGCAGAGAACAGCATCGCTGAGGTACTAGTCCCATTTCTTTCAGGCAAATTACTGCATAGATATCTAAGGTTAAGGAGTTCTGACGTTTTTCTGAACAGCTTTTACAGTATCATAAGGTAACAATGAAAATACATTGTATTTGAACCAAAGAGCAGCATATTAAACATGCACTGGTAGAAAACATCCTGTGTGCAATTTGAGATGTTAAAAGTACCATACACAGCTTGGATGTTAATCTAAAAGCATACTAAGTTAATTTTACTTCATTTTTTGTGGGAAAAAAGTCTACATGGTCTTATTCATAAAAATGGAATTCTCAACATTCAGCTGTGGTGGGTATGACACGAACATAGACAGTCTTCATGTTCAAGTTCTTCATGGAGATGTCCTTTGTGATCTCTGAACCAAGAAAACAAGAGAGAAACAGAACACAGTTAGTGCTCTTGCTTACAGGTAAAACTACAAACAATTTTTTTTTGTCTTTATTCAGACAGTTCTGCTGGTTCAATGAAAATGGGACTAGGACCAAACCTGCTCCACTCAAAATTCCCTCCTGTTAATGCACGGTGTGCTGAAGGAAGGGTCACCACACGTCAGGATTGCCCCTGCGAGAGCTTAAGATACTGTTTTAGGTTACAAAGCAGAATTTTTTGAAAGCCTATGTCAGCCCACAGCTCCCAGCTTCACATCCACACAGAGTAGTGTCTAGTACAGACAATTATTTTATAATGCAACGATAGGAAGTCAATATTAACAATAGGACACAATGCACTGAAAACCAGAGTCCCTTGGAAATGTTACCAAAGAATGGCCATACTAGAGAGATGCGAGATCCATCTCCTCTACTATCCCATCTCTGACAGGAGGCAAAACATGTATGAAGGAGTATAAGAATAAGATCGTGCATACATTAACTTGAGGTTTATATGTAAAGCAAGGATTGTAGTAGTATCTGCTGAAAAACTAATGTTGCAATCTTGTCAAACATGCCTAAAGAATGTCATACCATACCAGATCGATTCCTTAAGTCTTTTCACGGCTATGTGCATATAGTTTGGAACAGTGATAGGATGAAGTCTCACCAATAAACCTCTTAAGAATATAGCATAATTCCAACAGGCCAATTCAGAGTTTATAATTATTTCTGAAACAACCACACAGAGTAATAGCACTTTGTAGGAACTAGCCGTCTCTTTCAGTATTCTTGCCACCTTACAGAGCATTTTTCCCAAGAAGTTAGATGCTTGCTAGCTCAACGCTTCCCAGCACCCCTCAGCTGTAGCAAACTACCCCAATAACAGAGCAGATTGCTTTGAATGCTGGGAGGTACAGCTGTGGAACAAAAGCAATCTGAACAAGAAATATACCAGAGGTTTCTTTACCAAGGAACTTCAAAGCGGTAAGAAACTTCAAAGCAGTAACCACAAATACATCCACTGAAACCAAAGCAAAAGCCTATCAGGGGTTACGGTGTTACTCTGCACACTAGAATCCCTATAGACAGCACAAGCAAATAAAGGATAATTTTAAATTTTGGCACTAGTGTTAGCACAAATGACAGATGAGTAACATTCAGAATGACTGTGTGTTTTTTCAAGAGAAACAATTTTGTAGCGTACTGCACTGTATCACCGACCTGACGTCTGATATTCACGCTGCTCTAACTTGGGCTCACCTCCAGCTGAGAGAGACCAAGGCACTGCGTGTGTGGTGGGGGGAGTCGAGTCTGTGAAGTGCATCCATGGAGATAATGTAAAAGCAGTTTAGTTTTCGGTAACATGATGTCCAAGTGAAAACTGATTCTAGAAATGGCAGCGAGTTTTGTTTCCATGTAACAGTATGCACACTCCTAACATTAAGGCCCCCATCTTTCTTTGAAAAATAGCTCATTTTTAGACTGAGCAGATGTAGTCTGCATCAAAGTTTAAAAGCCATCTATTAATTACAGAATTAAGAAGCCCTTATGGATGATGATGGTACTGTTTTTAAGGAGTTCTCTTCCAGTGTCGTGCTCTGCTTTAAGCAGCTGAATACCTGTCTACAGAGCTAGAAGAGTGGAGGTATAATCCAATTCAGCAATTAGGGCTTTATTCCCTCATTAACCTTCATTCCCGCCCTATGAAAATGTTACATCAGTATGTCAAAAAGTTATTTTGGTGTGCAGAAGCAGCCAAACAAACTATGAACTTGGGCTCAAAGTATTTTTTTAATTATTTATTTTTTAAATCCTGACAAATTAGGAACTACACGAAGCTACTATTTTCAACAATACTTAAGACAGTAATTACTATTAGAAATTGGAAACTTGGTTTATCAACAAAATGTAAGGATATCCTCCTTTCGGTGCCAATTCCTCCAAAGGAAGGCTTTGAAGGTAGCACATAATAAAATATTGCCTTCATCCCGAACGTGTCTCTGCATCAGCGACCTGTAACGCGTTTCAATCTCATGAATAAGCAACGCTCACCACTTTGGCATTTATTTATAGAATGTTTTTCCAATATTCCAAAAGAGGGGTGAAAGACACATTTGTTTCTGAAAAGTTGGCAAGCCTTTGTGCAATAGATAGCAGATGCCCAACTGCCTCTACCTGACAACAGTTATAAAACTAGTATTTTCAAAACTGAGAAGTAATTTTTTTTCTTTTCTTTTGATAAAAACAGGTATCAGCCTTCCAATTCATGGCTTATTTTCAAACATTTCAAATGGTTAACAACAAAAAAATTTTTAATATTTAGAATAAACCATTAAAAAAACTACTCAAGAAAAGAGACTGAACTTTTTGTTTTGAAGGTAGGACCTTGAAATATATTGGTAAACAGATGAGTAGATTACAAAGTCGCAACAATACACACAAACATTAATTGAACTCATGTCTTCCATAGGCATCAAAATATTTGTTTTATATGCAGTACTTACTTGTCATATAAAGAGATCTGAAGAAAAAGTACGACCATTTCAGTGTTTATACCATTAAAAACTGTTATTAGAAGAGCTGCATGGTGAGAATTAAGTCTGAGCTAGCAGAAGCATTTGTTAGCTACACAAATCAACCTCCGGGACCAAGGTCTGAGTCTAAAAAAGACCAAACCAGTTGTTATAGCCTTTGAAAAGTTATTAAATCTGATCTTTCACATCATCGTAAGTTGTCACTTTATAAACTTTATTTGAAGTTTAAATAGTTCTGGAGAATTCATACTACAAACATGTTATAGCGATTTCCCTTTTAGGTAAAGGCATTTTAAAAATCCTTACTTAAATTGAGACTTTGAGGCTATAAATTTCCCTGGTTTGTCAGTTACTTCCCTCTTTCAAAGCTCAGAAGTTTTCTACAATAGTTATTTTAGTCTCTTAACTAAGTTGTATGCTGCTGCGAACCCCTGTTGCCCTGTAACAATGACAAACCAAAAAAGAAACAGGTACATCAGCTGCTCCTGAATGGCTGAATTCCTAGTCAGCGCGGTTTCGCACATAAATACAGTTTTTTGTGTAATGCAAATAAATATATACATATGAATATATATATATTCATATATATATATATATATGTATATATAGTTGATATACTTGGTTCTTACACCTTGTGCTGTTTCTAAACACTACCGGCTCCAGTTCTCTCTGTTAACACCATTCAGCACATTATTTTTAGCATTTGCTCAAACTATCACTAGAAAGTCTCATCAACGTTTGAGATCCATTTTACTTAAAAATTGCTCTTGAATAAACAGAGTTTAGGTCACATGAAATTAAAAAAAAAAAAATCCAACCATAAATCCACAACGAAAGAACCCACACCTTACTTGCCCTGATTCTAATCCAGCCTACTGGAATCCCTTGAACCCAGGTGGATAGCTAAGAGACCCCAGCTTTGGGCAGCTACACTGGAGAGCTACACTGCTCCTCCTCCCTTATCAGCTGACAGGCACCTCCCAAGGAAATTCAGCCCGGCCTAAGATGAGATAACTAGTTCAAACAAGATGGCTAACGTCTGGACAGGTAACCTAACATGTGACAAGTCAAGGTTAAGTGTCAGGTACCCCTCCCAAACAGCTTGTCAATCATGCCACTGTGATAAACTGGAGGCAGAATCCTTTGCATCATTTCATTTGAAGAGCTGAATTTTACAGAATACACAGAAATACCTGTGGTTTTTTTTACCAATCCAGTCTTCCTGTCCAATGAAGTCCCACATCTTTCTCAGGTCCAACTTTTTAACACTACAGGTGGCTACATCTTTAGTCTTATCTTTCCCATGAATCAGAGATTTTTGTTTCTAAGCCTCACCATCTGTCTGTGGTTTTGGAAGATTCTTTAACATTTCAGATACGTGACTATGTGATAAAGCTTCCTGCTTCCCAGGTATTCTGAATGAACTGCAGCTGCCGTACCCTACCAAGTCTGACCTACTCACACAACTCTAAAATAGATCCGATACTCTTTTCCGCCCACTCCCATTCTTCAAAAGGAAGGAAAAAAAAAAAAATCTGCAACAATATGAATGTTACAGGAACAATTTGAACAGGTTCTTAAAATAGTCATCCTTTAGACTCACTTCTAGGAGGAGATTCACTCTCTGCTTAGTCCCAGCAGCACATAGCTTCCACTTAGGCTGCTGCCTGACCTTTCTGCTTCAAAAGGAATAAATTTTCACAGAACTTGTCTAGGCCATTTCATGAAGGGAATGCATTAGAGCTTTGAATTTCTAAATGTGTATGTGTGCTTAAAGGATTTTATTAAACAAATATTGAATTACTGGGCAAAATTAGAAACCAATGTGTAAATAATGTGCATTTAGTTATTAAATTAGACCGCAGGCTACATTAGCTGCTCCTCAACAAAAACATCCAAGTGTCCTTGGACAAGCAAACCAAAAGTTAGTGCTTACCCTGAGTTTGCGCTTCATCCAGAAACAATTTTAGCCTCCTGCTTCTGAGCCCAAAAACTTTTGCTGTTTCATGTAGAAGACCTTGGTATGTTAATCCGTTCTGACCAACAGGGTTTTCCATTAGAAGAGTTCCCACTGTTCCTTTCTGACATTCTGAAGACAACAAACAGTTGGATCACTACTAGTGAGGAATGATATTATTTCATTTATCTTGGCAAACTGACATTTAGGATTTCTTCTCCCATTTTTCATCTCTATTTCTTCATAGTGCTGCTGAGTAATTACCAATACCAACCCACTTAAAGATATTCACTAAATAAGTTCATGAATTGTGGAATCAAAAGTATAATTATACAGCTTGACAAACAAAAGAAAACTTTGCAAAATTCTTTACATGGATCAACAGGATAACCTAGAGAATGGGAAACATGAAATACTTCAACAGAACACACAAACCTCTAAGAACTACAGAAGGTCACAAAGCACCTTCTGATGATTTAATTCTGTTAAAAACACATTTTTGGCCCCAGGAGGTTCCCAGCAGTGTCAGAGAGATTCCACATGGACAGTCCAGAAAGGACTTGCACCAGGGCAGAGATTAAGTTACTAACAACACAGCTGTTCCAAGGGGAGCTTTCAGAGTAGAAGTTACAAGATCAGCGGCTGTGAAACAGAATTACATACACATATCTGTACTCCAGATCAGGTTAATAATACGATTCATTTGGCTTTTAAACAGCACTAAGAAAGGTGTCACAGGCTGTTTACAATGGCATGGTAAAGAGCTGGCTCCTCCTTCATTTATGCTCAGTTTTAGACTCAGCCTTTTAAAATAAACTGCACAGGTGAGCTGATGGTAAGAAACGGGAAAACAATGCTGAAGGGCTCATGTTTAAATGCTGGCCCTTATCTCAGACTGGCTCTCCTTTTTCTTTTATGAAAAGAGGGAGAAAAGCTGAATATAAACGTTGTGTTTATTAGAAAGCAAATACTAGGAAAAAATAAACAAAATCTCCATCTACCAATGAAAACATATGTACTTATCTTCATCAGTAAATGCTGGTGTCCAAAACTCATAGCACAAAGAGCTGAGCCTGTACAGGAGGAGAGACCAGGACCCTACATACCTTGTGGTTTTGCATTCATTAACTGCAAGTTGATATACTGGCAGAGCAGAGCATCGGGAGAGCTGATCAGAGCAGGTGCTGACCCCGTAGTCACATGGAGAGTCTTTCCGCTGAGACTAAGCAAGTCAGTTTTGTTTATCAGTTCTGCAAAAGAAAATGAGACCAGTCAGGCCATTACAGGGAAGCTGAGGTCCAGTTCTCACCCGATTAGTTGACAATGAGGCTTTCTACCTACTGATTCCACTGTGGAAGCGTCTCCCTCTTTGCAATTCCTTCCTCAAGAAAAAGCATTCCTCCATTTTGAAAAATGGAATTTGTGCATAAATATTTGGTTTTCTTAACACAAAGTGGAAGTGCCGTGGAAATTAGCTCCTACATACCATTTCTTACGCACATAAATATAAGAACATGATTACTTATGCAATAAAAATAGTTAAAGAACTTAAAACAAGCAAGAAATTATTCACTTAAGCCAACCATATCTATCTCATTAAATTAAGACCTGTGATCTTTGCCTCTACCCTGACCTCCCGAGCTGAAGCAGCACTGGATGTGTGTTACTGTGCAACACCAGGACATTTCCCTCATTAAACTCCAGATGACAATAAATGTAAAATCAGTAGCTGGTTAGCTCATGAATAATGCCCTCTGCATTAATATTTGGTTTTAATGTCAACAACAGCTGATGATTCAGCAGATGGCTCCAGCCACGCATATTTAGAAAATGGTGGAAGATCAGACCCAAAATAGGACCCATGTCTCAAAGGGCTGCAGAAGTAATACCAGCACCCCAAGAGCACGCAGATGAGAGGCTAATGAAGTTTCTGTACGAGAAATGAAAAATGTAGGGCTGCATTCGGCACTGCCTCCATGAGCGTGAGCCCTCCATGTCACAGAGGTAAAAAAAGCTGCCGATAGCCACAACATTAAAGACACAGAGAAATAACATCACTCTCTGCTACAAAGCTTTTGCAGCTACAGAAAAACTCCAAAGATCAAATCCAGGAAGAATTAATAAATTTAATTTTTTGTAAGAATTGTGCATAGCCTGTACGTATGGAACAGGCACATCTGCCATCTCTTTCCAGGTTTTCATTCCATGTGAGCCCTACTCGTGTGTCACAGACCCTAAGCTGTACAAAGCTTATTTTCCATCAGTTCATGCGAATGAATTCTGAAGAGACAGAAGTGACACGCCTTTTTCCAGGGATGTTGATAAACTTAAAAATGAAAAGAAAACCTCCACCCCCAAAAAAAACACCCAAACAAAACCAACAAAAAAACCTGCAAACAACCCCAAAGCCCCAAAAGGTGGCAAGTAAACACGGGCTACAAGCTCTCAGAATTTTGCCAACTGCCACAGAACATCAAAGCGCGATGCACTGCGGAAGGCTTATGAAGCTGCCCTAAGGAAGGATGAAGACTTCAGACTGCATCTACGATTCTGAAACGCTACTTCAAAGAAAGAAGCAAAACTTCATTGCTGTTTCTAAAATTCAGTTTTCAAGGATGACGAGTTTACGATGATGGTGGCCATGCGCCAGCTACCCAAACACTTCTTTGGTACATTTGAGGCGCAGGCACGTGCTCAAGCACAGGAGGGGGCTTGGCTTTAGGTTTTACTTACAGAAAAGTAAGAAAACTAAATTAACAAGTGGAGAGGAATTAAGAAGATTTTATCATATGGGAGTCAGCAGCAGGTTTTTCCTAGCGGAAGCCTAAAGCTACTTTGCTTCCATTTACATACAATTGGTGGGCCATGGGTAGGGACAGCACTGCTGAGCAGGGTGCTTCACACAGCAAGAAACACGCGGCTCGAGGAACTTCGAGTCTGACATTACACAGTTGCCAGGATCTGTGCAGATCTATGCAGGGTTACAGGGCACGAGCTACAGTCATGGTGATTTGTGTATTTAACAAATCTAGCGTTTTGCATTACAGGACTGCTGACATTTTCAGAAGGAAGAGTTCATGTACAGTGCTGTCAGTGGAATAACTTCATATAACCCTCTAATAAGAGCAAGAAAAAGAAAAAAGTGGATCATTTTTTCATATATAACAATACACTTGAAAACAAGCAGGTATTACAAGTGCTCATCAATATTAAAATCACTTTTAAAGTCAGCTTCTCCCTGCAGCTGAGGTTTCAGTGGTAATGCTCTCCTAAGGTGCCTTACAGCCTCGTGGCCTTTTAAAAATTAAAGATTAAAAAAAATAAGATCTTTGTACCCTTGTTCAAAAAACAGTGCTAAGAATAAAATTTTTTAAAAAATTAGCCATCTGAAAATCACAGAGCTGAAATAAGACATGGACTAAGAAGTTTGTAGGCCCAGTTTTGCCTCACCTTCCTTCCCCCCCCTCCTTTTTTAAGCCCTATATGACTTATCGCTTCATTTATTCCCATAAACAAATTGAAATTTTTTTCAATAGGTCTTTTTCAATATGGGCTACTTCCATGAAAGCCGAGTGCAAGTCAAAAAGCATTCCCAATAAGAAGTTTAGAAGTTTTCAGTTTTTCAGCCATCTAGAGCAAAAACAAAGTCACAGACAACCGTTTTTAGCATCTGACATGAGCCCAGCCTCCTTCCTTTCAATGATTAATTATTTTTTCTTTACTGTAAAAAGAGACAAATTCTATTCTCAGTTTCTGAAGATCAGTAAAAATCCCAGAGCCTTGCTCAGTGTTGTGCAGTTCCTGAAAATACATCGATACACTGTTGGGGAGGAAATGTCTACCCATTTCAATGTTGCACTGAAGAACAGGGACATGACATACTTTAGCCTGCCTTAATACAAGAACTGCCTGATTCTGTGCCATTACACAACCCTAAGTAAATCTTCATTACAATTAGAAAACAAGATAATAAATTACTGCAAGTAAAGCGGCCAGCCCTAAAAACCACAGGAAGGAAAATAAGGAGCCAGAAATACGGTTTTACTGGGTCACAATTTTATTAACACACATGGGAACAATTCAGCAACAATTCATACGGAGTGCGTGACCTTGCTTTGCAATTCCTCTCAGCCAGAGTGGCTGATAGCAGCCCCTGCCTCACCTAAACAGACCCTGGAATCACCACGGGGCCTCACCTAACATCACCCGTGCAAAGGTTGGGCAGATGAAGCAAAAGGATTATATCCAAACCAAACACCAGGAATTTCGGTTCTATTCTTTAACGTCTTTAAGACCTGTTTTCTTTGTACGTGGCTTCAACCCTGGCTCCTCAGGGAGCCATATCTTCTGCTGATCAATACTTATTTGAGATCTCTGCCAAACTGCAACAAAAGTGAATTTGATAATCTAATCTTTCCAAGGGAATTTTCATGTTGTTAATAAGCAGGCAAGGAAAAAACCCCGCTCTGCCCAGACCACTTACAAAGAACATAAGATTAAAATCAGCATGCCAAGATGGAAAGTCCCAAAATGATACCTACACAGCAAAAGCAACATGGAAAAGAAAGAAATAAAGCCTTTGTTACTACAGCAGAAAAGAATCTTTGAGGAACAGGGGAGGTTTAGATTTTCTTTACCACTTCCTTTAGGAATTCAGCATTAATAGATTTGTGCTGCATCCTTTTGTCCTGTTAGTGGCAGAAAACAAACCAAATAAGGAGTCAAACTGCTTATAATCTTAATGAGATGAGAGCTTCCCCAACCCTTCTTGGCCTTTTGCATGTCATCTCTTAATATCTGTGACGGTCATGGATCGTACTAGTACACACGCACTTCTGTGGGCACACACCACACTGCTGTGAAATGTATCACTACTGTTTGGAAAAGGATTTCAAGGAAAACTGTTTCCTCCTTTAAAACACAGCAGAAACTCGAGGAAGATACTGAAGGATCCAAAATTTCCTATAAATCGCCTATAACTGAAAGCAAAGAATAATCATTGTGTATGATAGAACTACTCAGTTCAGCTGAGCACAACTTGGAAAGAGGTTTTATCGCAGTAAGGTTATGGATTACATCAGATGTGAAAACCCACAACACATTCTTCTAGAAATACAGGAAAAGAGAAGAAAGAAAACTAAAGCTAGAGATGGCAGCAGTGACCTTACAGACACAAGTAAGACTACTCCCCTGCTGATGTCACAGGCAGACGTAAAAGGGTGATCCTTAGCAGTCCTGTGGGCACTCCAACAGTAATGCTTCTATGAAAGTAATATTTCTATGAAATTGAATACTGACATATTTCAGTAATAATTCTATGAAAACAAACAAGCAAGTTTTCTGTACCATCCAATTACCATTTTTGCGCTATTTTGTCACTCCTTTTAGACAATACAAATGCTGTGGAAACAGATGAAGTCTGAACTTCAAGATGTGTGTGTAAATAACACTAAGAACATACAAAGAGTTTACTATTACTATTGAAACATCTCTAAAGACATATCACTGTATGGCCACTGTTAAGTACTCTACTTTCTGTATTTCTTCACTATATGTTTGGTTATTAGTGTAATCGTGTTCTTAGTGTGCTGATTTTTAAGTTTAACATGTAATAATAAAGCAGCATCTTAATCTCAGGGGAGGGAATGCCAGTTTGCTGGTAGGGTCTCTCAGTCACTAATTGCAACATCTTTCATAACACTCTTCTCTTCTTCAGCTGTATTATCTTTGGAATGAACAAAACTATGATATAGCCTGTAACTCTATAAATAACCCATAGACGATATTTTACATTCTCATGCCTCAACAGAGGCAAAGTTCAAGCTGCAAAAATATTCCATAGATTTTTCTAAAAAGAAGAAATGCAGAGATCCTCAAGTTTCTCTTGGGTGAAAAAGCAGCATTTTTTCCCCTCTAGAGATGGCAGTTTGCATTCAATTTAAGTTCTCACCCTGCCTACGGAGGCATTAGAGAAAAAAAAGTATGCAAATGCTGATGGCAGCGCGCCATCGATATATAGCATTGGCTGGACCCGATGGAAACACTTTCTGAAATAAATCAGATTTTGTCCTGCTGAGAACTGCAATGGAAATAAGATAACAGAAGAGATGAGCATCATTTAGCAGCAGCTTTTGGAAACATTCTGATGTGACTATAAACAGTCTCCTAAGCTAAGTACTATAAAATAGAATATTTCCTTACAAATTTTCTTGTCAATTTTGTATATATATAGAAAAATTATACAGTAAGTAACTACTAGCTGCTGCTAGAAAGACTTTCAATTTTCCTTGTCATACTCCATTTACCTTTCTTTCCATTAAAAACTGTCAGGTTTGAATTTTTAAGACCAAAAATGCAGGAGACAGCATCTACCAGTCCAGTGAAGTTCAAGGTATTATCTCCTTTTGGATTCTCCAGCAGCAACACACCATCTAAAACCAAAATTAAGAAATTAAAACGCAGTTTGGAAGCAACATTCAAGTTTCAGTGATTTTTCTAATTACTCTCCCTGAGTTTCTAAGCTAACTTAAAAACTGGCAACGTAGCATTTTCCAGAAATTTTTGTAGTACGAAAGGGAGAGGGAAGAAAACAGGGAAACCACCTCAAACGTACTTCAGGTTTAGAGTATGGAAGTTGTATTTGTTTTTATTAACAAAGCAGTCAAATTTTTATGCCACTGAATTATAGTCCAGTACTATATTGATTAAAACCAGACAGACTGTGTGCCCTCTGAGATGTTCACCAGCCTAAATAGTTACGTTCGTTATTATTCAGTAAGCAGCTTTGTAACCACGTTAAATAAGGCACACTTACTTTGACACAAACTGTAAACACATGTAGGTGGAAAAAAAAAAATCCAGAGACTGCATTTGGTTTTCTCTCCTTTTAATCTATAACTCAACCTTCTAATACTTTTCACAGTATCACTGCACTCATCTTTTGATTATCCAAGACATAGTCATTATATTCTCTAGTTTTAAGTATTCTTTTAAGCTCTGTACTTACTATCTTAAGTTTTTCAAAACCAGTATCTCCTCTACAGAAAGGGATCGCCTACGTTTGCAGTACTACATCAAGAATTAAAAATTCTCAAGGTACAGACTCTGAGCGTGGGTGAATGTACACACACAAGTATGGAGTGCACACGCCTCCATATAGATTTTTCACATACAAACCCTTCTGCAGAATATAAATAATTCATGTGTACACCTAAGTATTTACTGCAGGTCCATGTCAGAAGACATCACGGACAACATGTGGTTTTGCTTTTAATAAACTTATTTTCAAGAATTATTTAAAGCTACTATTGGAAGGGAGTTTGCACCATCTTTCAAATTTGTGGCCCCAACATTCATCACACCGGTTTCCAAACAATCTTTTAACGCCCCTACTGGCAAATCAAACCCGGTAGATTCCTACCTTGCTCCGTCCCATTAACACAAACTTTGAGGTTGACGTAGGCACAGGCTGGACCAACATGCTGACACAAACCACCTCTGACGAGTGTAATTTCTAGCTCAGATCCCTTCAGCTGAAAAAAAGAGGAATATTATGATTATTTGAATATCATTTTATTAAACAAACACAAGCACATATTTCCCATATTTTACCCAGTCAGCCCTTGTGAGTGTCTCCCCATTAGCTATTAGTGAATCCATTAAAACATCAAACGCCCCAGCAAGAAATGGAACAAGTATCTTCCTTTGCAAATGAGACACGGGATGAAGAGACCTGAGAATCTGTAGCAATACCACAGAAAGAAACTTATTTTGTAAAGGCCTTAAACCACAGCTTTTCCAAGCACGGGTCTTTTCCTGAACGAAGTACAGACTGGAATTACTCCTGCCCTTAGACCAATTTTCATGAGAATCACACTCTAAAAGATCCCTTCATTACAATTTGCAATTAAACATCATACAGAAATCACTCAGATGAACAACAGATACTAAGTGGCTATTTCGGCCAAATTTTTTGTAAATTTAGAGACAGTCTTTGTTAAGAGTCACAGTCCAGAGGGCTCAGACTTGGAAGCGCCACTCTTTGCTGAGCTCCTATTACAAAGTAGGGAAAGACACTTACAGAGCAGCAAATCTCATTTTGTGTTTACCCAATTCTACTAGCAATTAAAAATTCATTTTTCAAGTAGCTGCTTTTCCTTCCCAGTGTTTTCTGAGCAACTTCTGATTTTTTTTTTTTATTGTCTCTCACAGGGAGTCTTTGGGAGAAGGGTTCATAATTAAAGCCTTGTATTAAAAATTGATCCAGGATAATTTCACAGAAATACTGATCCTGAATGTAATCAAAATACTTGTAGGAAAGACAGGCTGCATTTCATTTTTGTCCCAGTCTTTACATGTATCCAACATCATGCAGACCTGTTACTGCTTTTAATTCTTCCAGAAATTTGGTGCAATGATCCTGTCGCAGTTGACTTAACTTATGGACCCACGTGTGGAATTAAACACTTCATTCTTTTAACTTGCACCTGCTTATATCTGAAAAATCCATATAATCGTCTATATAATCATCACTGTAAAGCATTTTCCATGTCAATGCTGCTTACCAACCCCCACCGACAGAAGACAGTTGATGCATAATTCAACCTGAATTCACATCTTCATAGCCTTTATGCCTGAAAGCGCCAGTACCAAGTGCAGTGCAGTTGTGACTACGACCGACCACAGAGTAACCACAGCTTTGTCTGCTGCACCAAACTGCAGATTCATTGCACACAGCTGCAGCTATCCTCAACTCTCCACAAAGGGCCAGACTTCTACACTCAAAGGATTTCTAAAGAAGGGCTTTTTCATTTCAGATATTTTTATTCACTGCTCTTAATGTGACAAGCTGGTTGCAGCAGAACACAGAGTACAGAGTCAAACATCTGCCCTAAGCAATCCATCTCTGCAGTCCCAGGAAGCGCAATTTCCAAGGAAGACTAAATTGCTCTAAAATCTCAGTCATCTATTTCTCTCTGCGACCTCTGTTTTGAAGTCTAAGTCTGTCACCAACAATTCAGAGGCACAGCAAGGCTGTAAAGCGCAGTAACCATCTAAACGTGCAGAAGGCAATGCACATCGCAAAGACCACAGATTGACTCTCTAGGGAGGAACTTTGTAGTGATTGAGACTCCTTAAAGTAAAATAATAACAAACTACTCTGCATTTACTTACAAAGCTTTTCTTTGCCTCTGTTTGTCATACATAAAGTGTATAGCTTCGGTACACAGAACTTGTAATAACTCCCTGCTAATGGTTTTGTTTGAAAAAACCTCCACACCCCAGACTTCATGCTGACAGGTAGGCAGGCTCAGCTCCGTGACCATTACCAGGTTATTACATTCCTATAAACTTAGTCACCAATTGCAACAGCCACACAGAACTGTCTGTCGTATATAGTCTTATTGCAGCTATAACTTTTTAGGTTTTTCCAGTCTGAAATCCAATAGTTGTGCAAATGCGTAGCCTGACCCACAAACCTCCTATCTCTCATCATTTCAAAAACTGACCGGATGTCTGGTTTCTGCTGACATCCAGACAACAGCTATCAATTATATCCATTATAACCAGCACCTTCTGTCAGGGCAAGATTTCATCTTTACATAGACAGCGTTATTTAAAACTAATCTAATAGACTCATCTTTTAGCTTTCCACCATGATTTTTCTTCACTAGAATCTGCTAAATTAAGATTCAGAAAATAGAAAAATAATAGTGGGGGGAACCACACCGGCACAGGCGTGAAAGCTTTCACGGAAAGACACAGCGGCTAACGTTAAAGCTCATGTACCAGGCAATTTCAGCAGTAGGCATCCAGACAAGCGTTTCCTAGCACTATACAAATTTCCCCCCCCGCTGCTTGTACATTCCCATTCAGATCTGATGGTCACTTAACATCAAACTGTCCATCAGAAGTACCCCAGTCAGATACGTAACTGAAGAAATAGCAAAATATTTTCACTGATTTCTCAACCACAATATTCTCTGCTTTTACACAGTGTTTTTCACTGTTTGTGACTAGATGGAACTAGTAGTTTCGAAAAAGGCCAAACACAGCTTTGTTTCAAATGCGTACAACTTTAGAAGGGTAATTAATAAGTGTAAAACATTTTTTTATGCATAATGTTAGTGAGATAGATGATATATGCGCTTTCCTTTCAGCTACTCTTAGAACCCCCAAGCCATTCTGTAAATCAAATTTTAAGCGTGATATACGCTAAGTTCGTATCTTTCTGGTCTAGCATGACATTTAGACTGAAGAACATTTCACCCCCAACCCTGCTAGCAATGCCTTCTGAGGATAGTAAGTTTGAATAAAAAAATGGCAAAAGTATTCTCAAAACATGTCAGAAGAAGCACTGAAAGGATAAACCAATCTGCGAAACTGCATTGTTACAAGTGACTGAACTTCAACATGGGGGAGAAAAACCAAACACCCTCAAACATTAATAACTGAAGATGGGCTTAAGTCAAAAGGCAAAATTTAGCCTCGAAGGAGAACATTTCTAATACAAAAGCAAATTAACTTAAAGAAATCCGAGCAACAATGTTTTGCTGTCTAAACAATGTGCTAATCCAAGTACACATAACTAACTAAATACAAATGAGTATTAAGCTTACACAAACAACTACCTAAGATATTTGTTTTGATACCAAGTGGCTTTGTTTTCATAAATACTATACATACAGAGCCCAACTATTTTATTTTTTACACAAAAAGACAAATATGAAAATTTATAAATATGACACAATATCCATTATATCCCACAAATAAGTATTTAGATACATTTTTTTCTGTAAATAAAACAATTTCTTCAGTTAAAAGCACATAACAAAATGAACCATGCAGTCAGTGCTTTCTCCTTCTTACTTGGGTTGTTTCCTGGATGAGAACTTCTTTTGAGGTAGGCACCGGGTAAGGCTTCAGGGCAGCCTTTATTGTTGCAAAAATGAAATCCGTATGTTCCTTAATAACAGCATCCAGGTAGTCACCTTCTGGATGTGCTCTGTAGTACACGGTAATCTCATCTGTAGGAACCAGATTTCGCTGGAGGATACACCAAATATACTATTAATGACAGCAAGATTACTTTCACATATACAAACTAAAAGAAGGATGCTCGTTAACTTAAAGAAAAAATGTCTTAGATATTTACCAGACATTTGTTAAAAGTTTTCCACAAGAGATCCAGAACAAAACAATTCTTTTGTCAGAAGGGCAAGAAAGAGGCTTGAAACGTGGTGAATTTTTCTTCAAAAGATAATGACCAAATAGCATACCTTACTCAAAACATCTCACTTCCAAACGCATGTACCAGCTCACTCCCTTAGGGAGCTGAAAGCCTACCAAATTTACTAAAATGCTTCTCCTGATGCACAAGAATTTACTAGCATTTACACATCCTGATAGCCTGAAATTAAACCCTCGGCTCTTTACCGAACGATTGCTCAATCAGTGACATTTTCTGAACACCCAACAGTCTCCAAAACATTTTGGTATTGTTTTGGAAGGTGGTGACCAGACTTTTAAGTTTTCACACTAATTCTGTCACATATATACACATAAATATAACATATACTTCAGAAAAAGAGCAATTTATTTAATGGCACACTTATTAAAGCTGAATTAGAGCAAAATTCTGCTTCAGTAAGAAAATGGTTTGAAGGAAAAAAAAAAGGCAGCATCAGTTTCTAAAACTTGCTAAAAGTAATGCCTGCCCTAATGCCAGCACCACTTACTGTGGATCCAGAATCTGTGGGTTTTATTACATGCCCACTTTTATAACAGGAGTGGGAATGGAAGAATGACAAAATAAATGCACATTAGCATCATGTTAATTATTAGGCACGATTAAATATTTTGATATTCATTTAAGTGAGAATAAGTTACAGCCTTATGGCATTACAGCAGTAAATTTAAATCACCCAGTAACTTATGAGACGGTTTTCTTTTCATGGCCACATTTCGTCCTGTTTTTATTTTATACAGAAATAAATCTACATATTTATTTTTAAAAATAAAATAACTATTTTGGCACAAATTTGTCATTTTTCAATCTTATACTGAAGATTCATGCAGTCTTCACTGTCCATGTTCCCAAAAACATGTCCCATTAAAGTTTTCTCTATGCACTATTTGGAGCTCTTGCAAGATTTCTTCAGGCATAAGTCTGAAAAGATACAAATTCCAGTGCATTGCCACCAAGTTAGTTGAGTAGGAAAACCCTAATGGATCAGAGAACACCACGTTCCACGTTTGCATTGTGTATGTGCATGCAAGGACAGGGGATTGTTTTGTTTTGTGGGTTTGGGGGGGATTTTTTGCAGGTTTTTCTGTTTGTGTTTTGTTTGGGTTTTTTTTAAACTTGTAGGTTTTGAAACTGTTAGAATTCTTTGTATCAAGTTAAATATTACTTAATGTCCTCTCCAGATTAAAGGCTTTTCAGACTTGCCATCACCCCCACAGTGACCATGCTTTCTTGGCACAAAATGGAGATAGTGAGTGCAGCTCGGTCTGGATTAGTATTGTAGAAAGAAGGAAGTTACATTGGTTCAAAGCGCTTTAACATAAAGGTCAGACAGCATCATTTGTGTGTATGACGAGAACAATTTAGAGTGGAATCATTAATGTCGGTATACAAATTGGTGCCAGAAATGCCTCCTGCAATTTGCTAAGATGTGAGTTTGTTTCTTTTAGCAGCCCCAGCCCAGATGTCTCTGCTCTCACCAGCCCAGCTGATGTAACGCGCCAGGACCGAGACGGCACCTAACGCAATTCTTGGAGGAGGCAGGCAGGCCTGAGAGCGGCTGCTTAACCGGGACTGAACCACTGCTACGTGGCTAAAGACAGAAAACAAGAGGAGCTCAGTAAAATAAATTAATTAATTCACCGTGGATGATGTATAGCAAGCTCATTGTTCAACTCGAGCTACTTAGTACTATGGCAATTCAAAATGAAAAGAATGATTCGTAATCATTTAGGTCCGATCAGAAAGCTATATATGAGGAGTAAACGATACAGGGTTTCACATCTAATTAGAAAGGTCAGTTTCTGCTGCATATTGCCCAAAGATTGCTTAAAAGTAAATTAAAATGTCTTGTTCCAAACCATTGCTTCCTAACCTTTTTGCGAAGCTTCTGGATGCGATTAATCACTTCCCGGGCAACTCCTTCATCCACCATGGACTGGTCTGGGGTAACATCTAGCAGAACCAAAACCTGAAGTAATGCATAGAAGAGAGCTGAATAGGTGACAAACTTGAAACAAGCTAGTATTAACTCGCTCAGAAGTTCAGGTACGTTTTTATAGAGCTCCTCTCTTACAAAAAAACATGTTAAAGAGAGTACTTGAAAAGCTCCAAAATTCAGAAGATAGGCTCCTGGAATTTGTTGAACTATCTGAACAAACAAAACCACCACAGCTTTCACCTCACCANAAAAAAGAAGAAATAACCAATAAAATACCTGAGCATCGGAATGTGCCTCGAACTGGGCAGATCCTCCTGCAACCTGATCAAAGGTATACATGAGACGAAGGTCTTCCCCGTGGAGTTCGTGTCCTTCTACAACAATGGTGCCTGCAGAATTGGCAGATGAAGAACATCTCTTACAATCAGAGTAAAAAAAAACCCAATTTTTAATTCAAAAAGCTTTAAACAAGTATCAGACTTCAAATACACGAAATGCAGTAGGTTTGCAATACAGTGGGACAGCAGTTAAGCACTAGTAAGAAACACTGAGCTATATCCCACATTTGGATTTTTCATACCAGCACTTCTACGGGCAGAACTCACTCAAATAAATGCAGACGCTTCAGCAACTCTTTGTGTACCATTTCAATGAAACGGAATAAAACTTAAAAATAACCTCTATACTCAACTAAATTAAAATTTACATTTAAGCAGTTAACTAAACAGATGTAGCTGGAAAAGTCACGCTCCACGTAGATCTGGAATTGAAGCAATGCTTTTGAAATAAAACCTACTACACATATACTCAGTTCAAATGGGAGTCAGTTTTACAGAAAAGCTTCTTCTCTACTGCATTCTGGCCTTACAGTAGCGCTTACACAGGAGAGCAGTGTCAGATTAGCATATACGGCCGCTGCTAATCTACTGTCAGCAAAATAATAAAAACAAGTTTTCTTCTATTCTCACTAACATAAAATTTAATAGGGACAGTAACAGAGAAGTAGGCCTTAAGTTTCCCTAAACCCACAGAGGATACTTTTGCATCTGTTCCTGCAAATGCTCAATGAATATACACAAATAAAGTGCAAATGCTTTTTTTTTTTTCCTGATGAGCCAAAGGATTTGGGTTTTTTTTTTGGTCAACATTGCCATGGTTTAGTGGTTCGTAGTACTACGTACCTGTCTCCTGGAATTTCTCCAGCTGCTCACTCTTCAGCTCTTTGATTGCAGCCGTGACAAGCTTAAACGCACCTTTCAAACGCTTCCCAAGCACCATGTGATCTGGTTCTGCTCTCAGCCGGACTCCGTATTTATCTTTATTAGTAGATAGTGTCACTTGACGTACATTAAGTTCCTATATAAATACACCAAGAGAAAAAATCATGAAGCTAAAGAAGAGCCATCTCTGACAGCTGTGGAAAGGGTACAAAACCAGGGGAAGTCATAAGTCTCAAGCTGCAAATTTTTTACATGGTTGTCTCTGTGAACTAAGTAATTTGCCAACACTACAAGAGCAAATAAACCCAACCAACACTGAAACTACCCTTCAGCAGAAGATCCTATCCTCCTCTGCAGCCGTTAGGTAGACATTTCTCTGTTATTAATAGACACCAGTCAGGTCTCATCTCAAATCAGATCCCTATTCAACAGCCTTTTTTATTTTACCATTACAACTGCCTGAAGAGATAAAGCTCTTACCTTTGTGTGCAATGGCCTGGCAAAATTCAGGAAGAAAAATTTTTGTGTTAAAAGTCCTTTCAGTATACTTTTAGCCAGAAAACTGTAACTGATAATTTTACATTTTAGCTTGTACAGATGCTACTGCCTCATTTCGCCTCTTTCCTTATCTGTTTATTCCAGGTCCTTACTGTCCAGAAAACCACCTTGCTCAGAAAAACTTCTATGCTCTGCAGCACAAGATCAGTGTGCCGGGGCAGCCAAAAAAGCTGATAAAACTTGCATGAACTTCAGGAGGGGCCCCAGGCCAAGGATGATATTTTGCCGCTACAGAAACTCAGGTGTGCCCCTGTGTTGTAACACACATAGTTTTTGACCCCGTATCTGAAGGGGAATAATAGTGCTGCCACAGAAAGTTTTACAGAACAACTGATAGAGAGGACAGCATTGCTCCTATGTGAGGAAAGACCAAGGCTAGAACTCTTTGGAGAGAAGAAAGCTGAAGGGGGATATGGCCGAGGTTTAAAAAATTATGAAAGAGGTGGGTAAGGAATGTAAAACTGTTATTCATGTGGCACAGAATCCCCAAGTGCATTTGGCAAGCAAGCTACTCCAAGTCATTTAGGAAGCAGAAGTAAACGGTAGCGTCAGCATGACAGGACTAGCAAGTAGCCAAACATTTACACTGAAAAGCAATGCTGAAACACAACCTCTGAGCTACAGTCTAATTCCCTAGGAAGTCCTATTGACATGAGGAGCCAAGAATACAGCTGATTCTAATTTTATTTAATACATCTTTTAGGAAATCTAATGAAATTTATGTACTTCGGAAATTCAGTTTTAATGGGGTGCTGTTGGAAATGAGCGCACAAGTGGTAAATGACAACCTCATGGGGAAAAAGAAACAACAATTAAAAAAATAGCACAAATTGAGAGATGACTTCGGGCTTGATTAGATAAATTACATACAATCCAATTCCATTGGGATGAGTTTTCTATACTAATTAGATTGGAAAACCATTCTTCTGTATACGTTATCATTAAAAAAACCCCACCTCTTCAAAAAAAGCAAGTCTGTATCTTCGGTCTGTTTATATCTGCCTTAATATAGTGCTTTGACAAAATTGTTCTTAATTTTATCTTTCCAATAAATCAAAATTAGCTCTTTAACACATCTTTCACATCTAATGCACACAAACTGAGGCAACCAGTCCTTCCCATCAACAGTCAGAAGACCAGCATATTCAGGCATTCCTATGTACAAGGGCCTTTCGTTGGTGCCACGTGCCAGACACCGTCAGATCGACCGGTAACCCAACTATGCCTGATTCTCAGGACAGAGAAAGAACAATGCCAGTGCTGTGCTTCAGCTGGGCTGGGCTCTCTAAGTGAACATCCTAAAAAGGAAATAAACACCAATTATGTAATAGTGTAAGAAACAAAACGCTGAAGGACCACACGCTGCCATGGTTCACACATCAGTTAATTCAGCCCATTCACGGACTCCGTCTACTACATTACTGTAACAGCATTAGCCTTACGAAATACTGGTAGACCTTGGATTTGATGAAGGAGAAGTCAATTTCCTCTGTTTTATTATAGCCATATATAGGGGTGGGGGTTGAAGGGTATACAAAGGTTGGATGCAAACAAGATTCTGATTGCGCATCGAGTAAAATTTACTCCAATAAAACCTTTCACTGGAAGTAGTTCAGCAGAGAAGCCCTGAACTAGGCTTGTAAAAGGCCTCAAATACTAATGAATAAAATGCAACTGTGTTCAGCTGCTGAAAGCCTTCTGGATTTATTTCATTTTGTGAGCTGGGCCATTTTTGCATGACAACTCTATACTCCGGGCAGTTCTAATATTAAAATCCATTTATTTAAATGATTTGCTATGTTATGATGAGGGAGTAAGACTGCAGATCAAAGACTACAGCTACTTCTGAAAAAGCGATGAATGAAATTTTCAAAGAATTGACAAGTGTATTTTTCAAATTCCTTTGTCAGCAACTGCATGAAATTAAAAAGTGTAATTTTTCTTACAGATTACCTCTGGCACCTGCAAATTTACTAGAAACACACTTCTGGCAATAACTAGAGGTTCTAAAGCTCTGAATATGTAAGAGGTTGATGAACAAAGCTGCAAATACAGTAATACTACGCAGTCTGCCTGTATTCATTGACCTCTTCAGCTCTGAACCATCCTAGTAAACAACTAGATTGATTGCTATGCAATGCGATAAAACACATACTAAGCTTCAGCATCAGCTTGTTGAATTTTAAGATACATAATAAAAATAGGACAATAGACAGTGTTTTGTATTTGTGCTTCCATAAAGCTATTTGAGTTTGTTGTAACTCATTTCCCCGTAAGACATACCTTAACTCTGTTTGCAACAGCAAATGAATATCAATGAAAACATACTTTTGTACAATCCAATTATGTTACAATTTATCAAATTGTTAGGTCTTTTTGTTACCTTTTACTAGCTATAGAAGCTGACAGCAAATTTTGTCAGCTTTTTAGAAGTAATTTGAGTAAGTAAACATCATCTCCCTTAAAACTGGATTCTAAAATCCACAAATCCATTTTTCAGATCGAGAAAATGTGATAGACGCTAACCTAAATTTCACAAAATTCTGTATTGAAAAGATCCAGTTATTGAAATGATTAGCAATTCTGAAGTGAAGCATCATAACTGCCAAGCCTAAGAGAAACAATCAATAAGCTAACATGACAGAAAAGCCTTACAATCGCACTTGCAAATCAATTAAGATTTTTTAATTAAAATTCTTTTAGTGCACAATTCTTCAGAATGTAAGTCCCACAGTAACTAAAAGCAAGCAGCACACAACACTGATCTAGAAGGCTTGTGCACTGAGCCATGACTCCCTTAGCCGGTGCTCTTAAGTTGCCCCCAGCCTTCCTTAGATGTGTATTTAGGCTTGGGGAAAGATGGTATTGCTGGAATAATACATAATTAGAAGTTTAAGAGGTCCTCTGCTGCTTCAGTCATCTCTTGAATTCTTTGACTGACATGGTTGCTCTCTCCAAGGCAAGCGAGGTGAGTTGATCTTGCTTGGGTGGATGCAGAGCAGCTGATCCTTGACAATGACAACTTGAACTAAAAAAAGTTCCAACACATTTTAAGCATGTGACAAGATCTTCTGTTACAGAACCCTCTTGAAAGGAAGAAAGAATCCTTTACCTACCAAGGACAGGCATGTGATAAGGGCCATGCCATTTCTGGACAAGGGAAAAAATCCTTAGATACTGCACTGCCAGTGGTTATTATAACAGAAAAAGAATTTATATCTCACTTATCTTTGAAGACCCATTTCAGTGGCTTTAAAGAATGCAAAATGTTACAGACGCTTATGGAAGAAAAATATCCATCATAACCTTATGCTTCATGTACTACCAGCATGCCTTAGGTACAGCCATTGGAACTGACTCTGCCATGAGCACATATAAACTGATCTGGAAAGTGACAGATTTTGACAAATGAAAGATGACAGGAAGGTCAAAGGTCAATTATTAGTAGAAAGATTTTATTTAATATTCCAGAGGCCATTAAGCAGAAACACAAACTAAAGACAGATTGCTGAACCCACCAGTCCTATATTATATCAGCTCTTAAGAAGTATAGAGGTCCTAAGGTGACACAGCATGGAAAGAATTTCCTGCAGACAGAAATGAGACAGTAAGTTCCTCTGCAGCGTCAGCATCAAAGCTTCAGCACCGTGGATGGAACTGCAGGAAAGGAACCACTCCAAACTGTGGAGAATCCCTACATTTCCCACCCAATTACTGTACTTGGACCCATAGAAGCTGTACACTAATATGACACTAGCTGGGAAGTACACCGGAGGTAAAATAGGACAAAGAATTAAGTTGTAACAGTAATCTGTTTTTCGTATATACGCTACAAGCACTTTAAATACAGTAAGAGGGCAGACTTCAAAGGATAATGCAGCGTACACCCTATGGCTCACCTTCCCAGATGTGAAGCTATCACGGGAGGGAAGGGAGTCTTTCATAAACTGTTCAGATGTCCAACTACATTGCTGTTCAAAATTTTTTTTCTTCTGGTTTTGCTCATTTAAACAGAGGTTGTTTCAAACAAGTAGATTTGAGAGGGCAAGGCATGAGAAGGCTAAGCTTTCAGTTCACAGGCATTCAGAAACTATATTAAGATTTCTACATGAAATCTCCTGCAGCAGTTAAGGAAGCTGATATTTTGGGAGGTGGTTAGGTTTTGTATTACATGGTACTTCACTACTCTGACAAGGACCTTGCATTGAGACTAGTATCCCTTCCTCAGAAACGTTTTTTATCAGGAGGCCTTGAATGGGGAAAATTGTCTGAACAACTACCTAGGTGTATTTGTTTTGCAAGACCACTCCTTCAGTTCTCACCCCTGAGAAAAGCTGGCATGTATCCTGCCTCGTTGAATTAAGAGACACACACAAATACAACAAGACTGCATAAGGGAAGGATTCAAGTGAAAATCCAGACAGATTAATACACAAGTTATTGTCTGAAGTAATCCCCAATTTATATTCAAGTTTAATGCACGCATTCTGCCCAACATCAACACAAAATCAGTTCCTTTAGAATTCTGCTTTCTTAGCAAAGAGCTGCTATTCAAAATGCAATTCTTTCCTCCCCAAAACACACACAGTTACAAAGATGAAGTCATGGCTTATCTCCCCAGGGAACACAATGAAACATCTGGGTGAAAAGCGATCATCTATCCCAACGAGAGACTACTGCAGCAAGAGGAAGTTAAGACTGCTCAGAAAGAACAGCATTGCTTAACCAGTCCCTTCTTCCCTCACTGCCTTCCAGAGTGGTTCTGAAAGGCCTCCAGTCTTGCAACACAGATGATATCACTTCTAACTCCCTGTTCAGTGAAGCAATTGCAAAGCTCCTAGGCTGCTAACACTGAGAAATTACACATAGCATAGCTCATGATACCAAATGTATGATCACGACAGATTTAAGGAATGAGAATCACTGGTTTGCAAGATGTTTAGAAGGCCCCAACATGTCAAAAAAAGTTCAAAGGGATACTGGCACAGTAGCTTTTTTTTTTCCCTTTTCTTTTTGAATAAAAACACCGTGGCTCATCGAAATTTATCACTCTAGCTGAAACACTCTTCCTTCTCACTATTCCCTCTTACTGTTTGATTTCTCTTGTACATCATAGATGTGAAAGCAGATGCATATGAAGTCTACTTGTAATTAAATTCGATTGAACATAAAGACTAAAACAAGCCCATTCTACAAAAGTCGTTTAAGCTATCAAAAAGTAACAGGCTTTGTGCCTCACTACAAATTCTGAAATGCAGGACTGAAGTTTAAAAGATTTATTTATAGTATAAACATATAAATAAATGAAGTTTATTTATAAACAAACTCCTTTTCCATTTCACTTCTTGCAATACTATGGATTTTTTATGACTGACTAAAAGCAGAAAATGCAGCCAATTTCAGGAAGCTAAGCTCAAAAAACCAAGAAGGTTTGCTTTTGTTTTGAATGACGGGGCTTTTGTCCAAACAAAGATTTAGAAGAAGGGCAAGCGGCATTTCTCTAATGCACATATGTTAAAAGAGTATCACAGTGGCATACAGGAGCAGATGAGTGTAAGAAATTGCACAGATCAACATTTTATCATTATTTGACATTTTATTTCCTAGACAACATCCTACAAAATTCTTGACTGGTCCCCTATCCTCCCTGACACGGAACTCCTTCTCTCCATCAACCCTTCCCCTTACTGTCAAACTGTTTTTAATGCCTTTCAGCTGAAGGAGACCACATCCATCTCTTTGACAACGTGCAGTTGACTATTGCCTTACTTTGATTCAGAAGATGTTTTTTCCTTTCACTGACCAAGAAAAAGAACATTTCTAATAGCCTCTTAGTCCTACGTGATCAGCTGGAGTGATTAAGTATTTCTCAATACTACAAGTGACCAAGGATCATCACCCATTTACCTTCATCTCCGTACACAGTACCCATCGATATCCCCTTTCATTACATTTCTCTTTTAGATTAATTTTACCTAGTGAGTCATTAATATTGTCACCAGGGAAGGTTAGGGTTTTGTTTGCTTAGGTAACTGACATACACAGTCCAGTTAAGTAAGCATCGTGTTCATGATGTTCTTACCTCAAGTATGTACTTCTCTAAAGATCTGATGTTCTCCAGAGCCTCTGGATCCTGATGGATAACAACTACTTCTTTCAAAGGATACTGGGGAGAAGGAAAAAAAAGAGCAGAAACTTTTGTCTTTCCAGCTGAAAATAAAGAACTTCAGAAATTATTGTTTATCACTTGAACTATTTTATTGTTGAACTCTGTTTGCTATTCCAAACTGAATTCTTCAGTTTTCCCAGGCTTATCCCAAAGTTACAAAGCTATTGCACATTCCCAAGGTATTGGTAAGAGATGTTAAGAGTTCTAACCTTTACTGGAATGGTTTTTCTGTCTCTGATTACTCGTCCAAGCTCAATAACAGACTGCAAACAAGAAACAGCACTTTCAATTTTTTTGTCGATGAGATCCTCCCTAGATTAAGAGGAAACATTATATTACTTCATTTTCACTGTATCTGTTTGAGCAGATTGAAAACATTTTACCCCCTTCTCTGAAATTTCCTACAAGAGACTCAGTTACGCTCTGTTTGGGGCAATATGAAAAATGAACAAACAGGTTTTTCTTTTCTCTTTGTGGAGAAGATGAGGAAATAACTTGCTGAGACAAAGAAACAGAGCTATTTTTAATCATCTTTTGTTAGCACCCCTCACAAGATGGCAATGATGGATTGAGTCACACTACCTATTCTATCAATATCCAATAAAAAGTAAGATTTACATTAATAATATAAGAAGATGCAAAAAGATACTATAAATAGGATACTTATAATGACGATGAAATACCTATAATGCAACCAACTCACTGGATGTCAATTTATAATCTTTTCCAGGAATTCTAGATATTTTAACTTGACATTTTAGACAGTCTTTTCATCTTTCCTGGCTCCATCATTTCAACCCCCTTCCATTTCTTTTTTTTTTTTTTGGAGGGGGGTGGGAAGGAGGCGAGGAATGGGGACAACAATGGGCACACAGAGGGGGGTTGTTTGGTTTTTTTGAGTAAGCTGACATTCACATCTTGTTTCAAATGTACTAGCCACCAACAGTTCTGAAAAAGTGTTTTTCACGATTCCTTGAGTAGCTGCATAAATTGAGCAGCTCCTTTAAAGCCGCACAAGCGTCATATCAAGACCAGAGGTACTGGTTCAAAAGACAGTTGTGAATAAAATGAGCAAAGTTGGGACAAAAACCATATATCCAATAAGGACCATCCAGAAAAACAGAACTGGTAAAGCAAAACTTACACCTGAAATAGCCCCATCTTCTGCACTAGGGCTTTGATTAAGGTGTTAATACCTATATAGTAATCCATAAGAGAAACAACATTACCAGAAGGTTTAAATTTTTACACTGGCACATGAAGTATCACAGCCAGCTCCCTTGTCCTTGAGGGTTTCCAAACTGAGCTGCAATGCAAAACGAAAGTTTGCTTCTCTTAGATTCAGTGACTAACAGCAGACTGCGATGCAGGCACCAACTTAATCCACTAACGTAGCACCAAGGCACTAATGAGCAACTGATTACTGTAATACGAGTGTCTCCCTCGGTTGGATTAAAAAAAACCCAAAACACCAAACCCAAACAACTTCAGTTGTCACGTTCTACCTGGGTTGCATTGATACTATGGATAACCCAGAGCATGTATCCAGTACAACCACCATGGACCCAAACCTTTGAGACACACTGGCACTTACAAAAAAACCTCACCCACCAGCATCCAAAGAACCGATCTGCCTGGAAAGCTTGCTCACATATGATCTATCCTCTTACAAGGAAGTGGCAATCTCTGGACAATGGTCTAAATTCTTGATCTGAAGCCAGAAGAACTCACTCTGCTGGCTCCGTATGTGGTCCACACAAAACAATCTCTCCAATCCACATGGGGTCTAGCATCAGCCCTCACTAAGAAAGGCCTAGAGATGGGGGAATGCACACGTTCTTGCAAATGCAGGGCCCACAAGAAACTTTTATAATGCTTCTGGGCCCTTCATAGGCATTATAGCTTCTAGTCAGTCAACATCTTGAAGAGTAAAAAGGATATTCCTTACCCGCCATAAGAAGAAAACATTATGAGTTGGGAACATGCATTCCTCCTAATTGTTTTCCTTCCTACCTGCAATCCTTTGACCTACAAGTCTACTGCCTGAATGTGGAGGGAAAAGGAAATTCCCAGCTAACTTCGAGTGAGGTGTGAAGCATACTGCTAGTGAAGTGTTCCCCTACTGCACAAGAGACTAACACTAATCAGAGCTCAATCAAAACTTAAACATTTTTTGTTTATAGAAAAGGATGTGTTAGCTATCACCCTAAAATTCTTCCTCAGGCAAAGGAATATTCACATCATTAAAGCAGCTTGTTTTCTTGTTATGCAAAATAGTTTTAAACACAAGTAAGTGAAGGAGCACTGTTCTCTGAAAAGGAAAAAAAACAATAAAAATCGACCAAAACCCCACCCAACCAAACCCCAACTAAACCAAAAACCTCATTTTGCAACATAACAGCTGCCTCTTACCTCACTTGGGGAAGCATGAGGTAGTGGATGCTTTCAGTATTCTTTTCCTGAACTGAGGCTGGATCAATAAGTGTCTTCAGATTCTGGTACATCAGCTCAGTGATAAATGGAGTATATGGTGCCTGTAATGTTGCATTCAATCATCATCTTTCCTTTATTGTTTGTACATTATGAATCAGTAACGCTTATGAATTGCATAAGGACAGTTCAGCAAAAACAATGCTTACACAGTGTCTTCAGTGCAGAACTGATGTTATTCAAAATTCAGACTGAAATAAGTGATGAAATTGCTATTACTTATTCAGCTCCTTCCTGATATTTACATGCTACTTTTGGGCATCTGATAAGAAACCATAATGTCTCTTTACCACTCAGGTGATATTTGCCTTCTTTATAGTACCATGGGGCAGATAACTAAATAAAAAAGGGCGAGGTGGAAAATGAACTGTGCTACACAAATCAGTAACAATACGTTTTTTCTCTCCATGTATTCAGTCTCTGTACCCTTAGTTTCTATGGTCAACTTAGACAAAACGATGCATGCTTTTAGATTAACTACATTAAAAATGTCAAATAGTTATAGTGGGCTGTAATTCCCTTACCATAAGCCTGCACATGGAGAACAAAACACTAAACAAGGTTTCCAAGGCCATAATGCAGTCTTCAGTCCCACTCTCACCCTATTTGAAGAATTCACCAAGAAAGAAACAACTGCAAGTTTAAGATCAGTAAGTGCACTTCAATAAACTTCAAGATTTCCTATGTTAATGCAATAAACTAGTTTTCCAAGCTGTATTCATTTTGCTCAATCCCATCCAGCAAGTGAAAGAGGTCAGCAGGGCGAGGGATGGGATTCTGCCCCTCTGCTCCGCTCTGGGGAGACCCCACCTGCAGTGCTGCCTCCAGCTCTGGGGCCCCCAACCTAAGAAGGACACGGACCTGTTGGATCAGGTCCAGAGGAGGCCACGAAGATGATCAGAGGGCTGCAGCACCTCTGCTGTGAGCATAGGATGAGAGAGTTGGGGTTGTTCAGCCTGGAGAAGAGAAGGCTCTGGGGAGACCTTAGAGCCGCTCCCAGTCCCTAAAGGGCCTACAGGAAAGCTGGGGAGGGACTCTTAGTTAGGGAGTGAAGCCATAGGATGAGGGATAACTTTTTTAAGCTGAAAGAGGGGAGATTTAGGTTAGATATTAGGAAGAAATCTTTTACTCTGAGGGTGGTGAGCCCCTGGCGCAGGTTGCCCCGAGAAGCTGTGGCTGCCCCATCCCTGGAGGTGTTCAAGGCCAGGTTGGACGGGGCTTGGAGCAACCTGGGCTGGGGGGAGGTGTCCCTGCCCAGGGCAGGGGGGCGGAACGAGATGATCTTTAAGGTCCCTTCTAACCCAAACCATTCTATGAATTACTGGGCATTGTATTTGTTTGGTTTTTCTCATAAAGCAAAAGAGAAGGAAAAAAATGTTAACTTCTCATTCCCACTATCAGGTAACAAACCGATACAATTTAAAATGTGGCATAAAGATTTTGTGTAACTCCATGAAGCTGCTCTGCATTAAATTACCATAGACTACTAGGATTTTGTTTACAGTGCAAGATTGCAGAAGTAGACACCTACCTTTAGTCTTCTGCGATTCATTCTAACATACCAGTTGGTCAGAATATCAACAAACTTCACTAATCGAGGGACTACAGTGTACAGCCTGTAAGCTAGAAGGAAAAACGTTTACTGTAGTTAATACTTGCCCTCTGCATCAAGCTCCTCACTTAAAGAACACAGTATCATTTGTTGCTCTGGTGTTAAACATAAAACTTGAACAGAAGCACATATGTTAGTAAGACCAAAAAAGTGATTAGACATACTATTATGTTAAAACCATATTTGTAAATTGCACATGTCATCAATTCTCATGCTTCAAGACAACACATCTAGCACCGAATCGCTTCCCTAATCCTGCACAAACATGCATTATGGAAGCCTTATGCTTTTATCTGACTCGTAAAGAGGATAGTGGATAAGAGACTATTAATCGCAAAGGATTTGGCAAATCCGAGATTTGCACATGCTGTAAATACAGCCAAGTCACTAGAAGTTTAACAGAAATCATACAATAAAATGTTATTAATTACTGCCAGCATTTTCTCTTTTGTTCACCAGATTTAAAATGGGACACCTATTTCAGCCATTTCTCCCTGAATTAATTGCAATTTTTAAATTATTTTTCTAAGTAACACAGTAGGCTAAAAGAATGTAAAGTAACAGCAAGCCTGAGGAGGTAAGAAGATAAACATAGCTGTATTTTCAAGTTCTGTGTAACTTAAAAGCATGGAGGACTGCCAACACAAAACAGAAGGTCATCACAAGCATCGCTATGCAACCGGGAAAACAAATTTCAGTTGTTTGCGAGAGAATTGGGGGGTGGGGTGGGGATGGACCTTAAACAGGACTCAGTTTTCCAAGGAAAAACTTGCATATAACTTCTCTAAAAGCAAAGAGCTTTTTGATCTCTATTCTGGATCACTTTCATTAATCAAGCAGCTGCTGAAGAAAATGATCTTTGCTTTAAAAGCTCCACCACACTTTTCATTGCATTTTCTAAAATAGAAGTGTTTTTAAAGGCAGAATACTGGTATTTAAACCTAAAAAGGAAACACTCAGAAGATTCATGCCACGGTGTGGAAGATATTATTTACATGGGAATTTATATTCTTAAATTCCCAGCTCTCTTCTAGCTATGAGTTCTCTGGTTAAAAACAAACAAAAAAACCTCAAAAACCCCACCCTGCAGGGAAAGCATATCTTTAACAAGAGATTCGAGTTAGCCTGGAAACATGTATTTCTCCCCTTAATAGCTGTAATCCCAGTTCATAAACCAAATCGTGAAATCTTACTTTTTGATGACTCAAGAAAAAGACGTGCATGTACATGGAACCACGTGCACACACAGAGATACACAGACACACACTCCTTTCAATTTCAGTCATCAGGAAAGAAGTTGTTTGGTAAAATAATTTCTTGTATTGGGCACTTAAGTAGGAAAAAAAAAAAAGACTAATAAAGCTTACTGTTTTTAAATACAGAATTTTACACACACCCCCCTTAAACCACAAAGGATTGTTTGCCCTATTATTTTCTGTAATATCTTCCCAATAGCTCACTACCTGCCCTATTTATCAAAGGGCCCAAATCCCAGAAGTTTCCATGATAAAAGATGAGGTCTACTGGAGAAACTATACTACCACTCAATAGCTAAGAATACATTTGGATAAGCGAGTTATTCTCAACGTGAAGCTACGTTAGCTACACCAGCTGCTGCTGAAAGGGTTACTGGCACACATCTACCTAACTTGCAGCACTTCTGAAGACAAGCGCATCTACAGCTCCAGTTTTGGGCACCTATTAAACCACAGATAACATGCATCAGCAAAAACCCTCTTACAAACACGCATGTGTATGGTTTCAACACATTTAACTTTTGCCAGTTTTCCATGAATAATTGAATCGACGCTGCTTTCTGATATGTATTGTCTGCTTTTTTCCAACTGCAGACGTTCTGGGAAGGCAAAAGCTCTCCCCAAGCCAGGATTAGCAGAAGGTTGTTACACTTTTCCGAAGTTTTTCTAGGCTCTCTAAAGCATCCCAGAGTTGGAGTGTGCACAGGTATATTCCCCTTCTCACCCGCAGTCTAATCAAGTGAGGTCAATCAATACTAAACTGAGAGGGACTCCATTTTGGCTGAAATACTGCTGGCTTTCCAAGCTACTAGTAGAAACTGGGGCAGAATTAACATAAATTTTACTTAATGGAAACAATTTTTCTCGAGGCAGGCAATTGGCGTAAAATTTAGCTACACCATAAAATACACTTGATTAAATGGAAGACGCTAAGCTTAATTGCAACATTTTTCTGGTTAGTGGTGTCTCTTTGCCATTTGGAGTCTCAAGCCTGTATGTTCTTACACACGATCACACCCACAGGTGCTGAACAGCACATTACAGCGCAGACTGGGCCATCCCTTTGACAGACAGCGCCCAAATATCACCTCAGCACCACTGCCTCACCTATGTGTTAGACATGGCAGAGACAACACATTTTTTTAATGAATCTTGCAAGGAACAGAGTTGCATGGCATTAGTTGGCAAACACATTCATTTATTTTTGCTCACATTGTGCCACATCTACAACACCTGCATTTATTAGTATTATTTTCAAAATCCTGGGTTCTAAAATGAAGCTTGTGTAGTGTATTTATCTCCCTTACCTAGCATTTGAGATTATCAGCCACCATTATAATCTTCCCTTGCCTCTTCCTGAAATTTTCCCTGCTTCAAGTCATATGAAGTAGGAATTCTTTTTAAAAAAAAAAAAATCCCAAGCTAGTTTTTTTTAAAGAGACTAGCCCAAGAGTATACAAATTTACTCAAGTCAAATTTATACAAGTCGCAGTAGACAAATTTACTGCATCATTAGTATCTGTCTGACTGAATTCTGAGTTTATGCAGAAAAATAAATTGAAAAATCATGTTTATTAATCACTTCCAAATAGGAAGTGTCACTCATTTGATGAGCATATCATGTTATCTTCGTCTAACACAAGACAATAGCATTTAGTACCAACGCTACAGCCTTGAAAGTCTTTACACTGTCATTTTCCAACAGGAATTTTCTCCTCCTGCTTAGAAGGATCTTCTTGCTTTGTACAGATGTCAGCTGACACAACCCTTTTTATTAGCTTCATCTTCCTCTTAGAAATTCAGAGCAGAGAACTCAAGTTTCTACCCCCATGCTTGTCTTCCTGCAAATACTATTTCCGTTTAAACTGTGCACTAATCCTAGATCCCAGGTACACGTTCACAAATGAATTTTCCGCCATCCCTCAAAGTATTTTCCTCTTTACACACAGCACAAACTTGCATAGGCTCTGCATATTTCTGTTTGGCAACATGAAACTCAACACACACCACCATCAAATTTTAAGGACAAAACTTCTAGGAAGAAGCCACATTTTCATCAACAACAGACAGCTTTTACCACATTCCTAGTTTTGGTAGCTTGAGGATTCTTTCTTCCTTTAATAAGATGTTCTTAGATGACCTCACCTGAATTTTGTTATTACCAAAATGACCTGCTTTATGTGCTGTAGCAAGACAAACTGATCTTACTGGTCTTGGCAAGAGTGAACACCATGCCAGTCTAAGAGAGGGGGAATTGAGGAGGAACTCCTTTACTTTGAGGGTGGTGGAGCACTGGAACAGGCTGCCCAGAGAGGTTGTGGAGTCTCCCACTCTGGAGACATTCAAAACCCGCCTGGGCGCTGTCCTGTGCAACCTGTTGTAGATGACCCTGCTCTGGCGGGGGGGTTGGACTAGATGATCTCCAGAGGTCCCTTCCAACCCTGACTATTCTGTGATTCTGTGAATACAAGAGATGACTGAAGCAGAGGAGGACTGTCCTGTGTCCTCACAAATTCTGACCTGGCATTTAGCTGTCTCCTCATTATCTATTACCCCACTAATACCTTCCTTCCCCAAGCCCAAGTACACCTGCAGAAGGCTTCTAAAAAGTCTTCCAAGGGCAACTTAAGATCATGGGCATAATGAAGATTGTTTGTTTATTCATAAACAGGACCTACAATGGCAAAAGCCTCCTACTTTCCAATATCTAGGCTCCTAGTGCCCTTAAAGGCACCAAAACCTCTGCAAATCCCATCATGACTTTATCGGCAAGTTTGTAAGCTTACTGGATGAGACCAACTGCAAGAGCTTCAGGGGGCTCTTGCAGCACCCTCTCTTTGCAATTAATATTGTCTTAATATAATGTGAGCATTGAGAGGTATGGGATGATCAAAAAGACAACATGCAGGAACTAAAAACAGGAGATTGTCTTCTTACAGCTACACAATATCCTAATGTTATTCCATCCTGCTGCACACACTCCTAATGGGATTACAAAGAAAACCTCTCCTTGGAACTATGCAGGGGAAGATTTATTCCCCATGCTCGCACACCTCTCAAAATTATTTTATTTAGCTGACTTGAGGCTGCCCATTTTACCCTTTTTTTGCAGCTTCCCCAAATTCTATTTGGCTTCCTTTTCACTGCTCTCTTTCAGTTACTATTATAATAATATTAATTGCTCCAAGAACTGCAGAATATATTGTTGCAGCAAGAAGCTACATCACTGAGCTCACACGATTCGCCATGACAAAAAAAGCCTCATCACTTTTTGAAATCTCACAAACAAGCATCGCAAAATCTGTATGAAAGCCCATGAAAGCAGCGTACCATGTATCATGGTAGCTGGTTAAAGATTTCCTTCCTTTTATCTGAATTTTAAGTTTCACGTGGAACCTGGAAATCCCTGGATGAAATGCCTACTTCTCTAACCGAAAATTAAACACCCATACACACACCCGACCGAACATGTGCATACCTGCCATTTCAGCTTTGAAGAACTGAATGAGCGATTGGGTGAAAGAAAGAATCCATTTATCCATGATGTTACTGCTCTCCTTAACTGTGCTCTCATTGTAAAGGAATTCTCCTCCCTCATCCTATCATCAACATAAAAACACAAAACACATTTTTCAAGTCACAAGGGTATATATTCAAACCTCTATATCGAACCGCCTGTCGGCCACTAATATTTTGTCACCTTCACTGTGTTACATTGGTTTCCTAAGAGAGAACATTAAATTCCAGAAACATGCATATAAGAGAAATAGCTAAGGAAAACCTGACTCCCACTGCTGCTGATTTCACCACACCATACCCTCAGCTACAAAGGAGGCCAGTTATTTGGATCTGTTAAACCAGATAAAAAGTAGTACAGCACACAACGGTATGCAGTCGTTCTTTCCCTGTTTGCAGTATAAGTCATAGCTTCCAGACACAGGGTACAACTCTTGAATTTACATTAACTCCTTCATCTAGAAGGATCTGAAGCATTTACAAGAAATGTACTACAAAGATAAATTTTATTTGGGGAAAGGGCGTAGAAACAATATATTAGTTATTTTTTAAGAGCATGTGACAATTGCAGCAGATTAGAACATAGAAGATCATAACAACCTGGAAAAACAGGTGGAATTTTTAGGCATCCAACAAGGACACAGTGCGTTTTGTTGCTTTCCAGAATACTGATGTTTGCATCTGTCTGAGAAATTTCGTAACACTTTGCTGACTCTGTAGGGCATTGCAGGCACGACCACAAGTAAGGACACTTACCAGTGCCTACAGGCTGACTCTTTTTCATGTGACCATACTTATGACTCCTTGAAAACAGGGGGGTTGTTTGGTTTTGGTTTTTTTTTCCAAACACTATTTAGCATCTGGTTTTAAGAGTCTGTATTTTCCAGAGAGTCCCGCTGAAAAAACCTGGATTATTTGACCCAATAATTTTTCTTCCACTTACATAGCACAAAGTAGAAAACCCTCAGGAGAGGAATGCATCTGCACACCCAGAAGTACAGCAATCCCAGTGTGATGTCAGCAATAATTTAACCAACTACAGTTACTGTGATAACTACAGGAGCCATAAAATTATTATTAGGCTTCATCCAGCACACTGGAATTGTAGTTCCTCTCTTGCAGGAGGCAGAATACAATGAAAAAGTTGTTTAAGCCTGTGCATGACATCTACTTTAAGCACTATCACCTCCAACAGCACATTCTTTTGCCTAATATGGTGCATAGGAATGGTTTCGCTATCTATCCAGAAAGAAAAATTACATCTGCTGAACTACCAAAACTAACCGCTTAAGCATCTGGATTTTCCACTGGGGTCTTCCATCCCCTGTTTGGCTGATCTTGCAAGATTTAACGGAATCACAGCAAAAAGCTGCAAAGCATGCTTTTGATAATTCAAAGGTCAAACAGGAAAAAATGAAGTATAATTTTGGGGCAATACGTAAGTTTCTCTGATGAATGCTGTCTAGGGATCCTAAGAAAAGATTTGTTAAACATTAGGATCTGAAGTTACCAGACCTTCTTCCCAAAGGGAGTTGTTAAAAAGATAAAACCGTTTATTTAAGTCAACTATTTACTGTACTATTTATTGAAGTCAGCTGCCTTTATTCCTTCAAATGGCAGCTCTCTGCAGTGATTAGGCTGCTACTGTAATTTCATGCGTAGTACAAGGTTTGAACTTTTTTGCTAAGTTCTCAATCTCCTCTAAGAGTCGGCACTAACAAGTGGTAACCATCTATCATTAATCTCAGATGAAAGATTAAAATCGGTTTCAACAGAAACTATACAATATACAAATAAAATCTTCAATTTAAATGAAAAACTGCTATAAGAAAGAAATTTTAATCCTGCTTTCATTCTGAAAGTGTAGAAACTCCTGTCACTCATCCAGCATTTTTTAGTAGACTTCAAATGTAATCTACAAGTCTAAAGCATTATTGCTTTTATGATGATTTACCTTGCTTTCCATTCCATTTCTTCGTTTTTTTCTGAGTTGTATTTAAATTTAACTTTTAAAAAAAATTAACTGTCGTGTTACAGAAGGCAATCTTCTTGCTGTGGCTAATGTATTCTGTATCAAGTATTCCCACGTTAAACATTTCTATGCAGATTCATAATTAAAGTTACAGTAAATGAGTTAGCTCAATAAATTGTCACAGCAGCTGCTACCGAAAATAACTTTCTTTTCATTACTTATTTGCCATTTTATTTGTGTTAAATCTGTATGCTATTAAGCAATGTTCTCAATGCAGAGAAATGTGCGGTCCAGATGCCACCCTCCGATGGCATCCTTCCTGCGATGTAGCCATGCCCGACTACATCACGTGGGGTAACAGCAAAGAAAAAGCAGCGGGGGCACTCATGGCAGTATTAGTGACACCTACCGTCCCCAAGCTACTACACTAACACTGATAAGACAATCGCTAGAAAACCAACAAGGCTTAAAATGGGTATTTCAGAAGCACATGTGGTGCCTGGCTTTTAACTGGTGTTCCCAGCATGGTGACTAGCAGCAGATAACTGCTTAGTATGTATTAACCTCACAAATTCAAAGTCCTTACTTTGTTCTTTAATTTCAAGCATATTAATGCCACAGCATAGCATCACGTGTATCTCAAATAAAAGGGAATCAAGAGCACCCTAATCTGAGAAAGGATAGCTGTTCTGTCTTCACAGTCCCCTGCCTTCCACTTGTCCTTTCTATATAATAAGAAGCCTGGACAAGAAAAGAAAGATGCAGGGTGATTACTGCTTTATAAAACAGAGTACAAACAGCAAATAACACCGAAATTAACAGCAAGTGCATATAACCTGATCTAACTTTGAAGTCAGCCTCACTTTGAACAGGAAGGTAAAGATCAGATGACCTCCAGAGTCAGAGTCCAGACCTCCCTTCCTCTAAATTTCTCTATGATGCTGATTTACTTTAACAGTGGAAAAAGCACAAAGCCCCTTCCACTTTGCTTCTCCATGCTGGAGAGATCTGTACCTTATGTTGCAGGATCTGAACATTCTGAACAAGAAAGCGATATGCATTGTACCAGGGCAGGAAGACATCCTTCAGTATATCCCTTACTCCTTCCTCCTTGAATCTCAGATTTTCTGCTCTTACCACAGGAGAATTAATCAGGTATAATCTGCAAAATAAGAACACAATATTTAAAAGCTTAAAACTGCACATAATGACAGCAATGCACTCAAACATATAGTAAACCCTAGAGAGCTGCATAGTGAGGGAAAGATACCCAAGGAAGCAGTTTCATACTAACTCTAGGGACAGTATTGCAAACATGTCACACATTGAACATATGACAGTTTACTTACTAGTGCTACAGGATTATTTTTATGATACTGCATATGGAATTTGAATTAGAATTTATATTTTCTTTTTTACTCTAGAAGTTAATTGACGTGATAACACATGCTCAGATGCTACCGCAGTATAAAACAAGCACTGGAGGCACGGAAATGCATGGCTTCACTACGGGCAAATCATGCCTGCCAAATTTGGTGGTCTTCTATGATGGCATTACAGCATTGATGGAGAAGGGGAGAGCAACTGACATCACCTACCTGGACTTGTGGACACAACATCCTGGTCTCTAAATTGGGGAGACACAGATTGGATGGATGGACAAGGAACTGGCTGTATGCCCACATTCAAACAGTTATGGTCAATAGATCAATGTCCAAGTGGAGACCGGTGACAAGTGGCATTCCCCAGGGGTCAGTACTGGGACCAGTGCCATTTAACATCTCTGCTGGCAACACGGACAGTGGGAGTGAGTGCACCCTCAAGTTTGCTGACAACACCAAGCTGTGTGGAGCAGTCAACATGCTGGAGGGAAGGGATGCCATCCAGAGGGACACGGACAGGCTTGAGAGGTGGGCCCATGCCAACCTCATGAAGTTCAACCAGGCCAAGTGCAAGGTCCTGCATGTGAGTCAGGGCAATTCCAAGCACAAATAAAGGCTGGGCGGAGATTGGACTGAGAGCAGCCCTGACGACTTGATGTTGGTTGATGAGAAGCTCAACGTGAGCCAGCAATGTGCACTGGCAGCCCAGAAAGGCAACCGCATCCTGGGCTGCATCCCCAGCAGCGTGACTAGCAGGGCGAGAGATGGGATACTGCCCCTCTGCTCCGCCCTGGGGTGACCCCACCCCTGCAGTACTGCCTCCAGCTCTGGGGCCCCCAACCTAAGAAGGACACAGACCTGTTGGATCAGGTCCAGAGGAGGCCACGAAGATGATCAGAGGGCTGCAGCACCTCTGCTGTGAGCACAGGCTGAGAGAGTTGGGGTTGTTCAGCCTGGAGAAGAGGGGAGGAAGAGGAGGAGGAGGGGAGGAAGAGGAGGAGGAGGGGAGGAAGAGGAGGAGGAGGCTCTGGGGAGACCTTAGAGCCCCTTCCAGTACCTGAAGAGCCTAGAGGAAAGCTGGGGAGGGACTCTTAGTTAGGGAGTAAAGCCATAGGATGAGGGGTAGCTTTTTTAAGCTGAAAGAGGGGAGATTTAGGTTAGATATTAGGAAGAAATCTTTCACTCTGAGGGTGGTGAGCCCCTGGTGCAGGTTGCCCCGAGAAGCTGTGGCTGCCCCATCCCTGGAGGTGTTCAAGGCCAGGTTGGATGGGGCTTGAAGCAACCTGGGCTAGTGGCTGGCAGGTGTCCCTGTCCATGGCAGAGGGGTTGGAACGAGGTGATCTTTTAAGGTCCCTTCCAACTCCAACCATTCTATGATGCTATGAATTAGTATTCATCTTTAGAACGGCACCTATTGTTTCAGCAGTATTTTGAATTCTTTAACAATGACACGGTAGATTTCTACTCAATCTACTTAATTTCTTCAGTTATAAAGTTTTGTGCCCACTGCAAACATAGGTCTAAGGAGCAAGGCAAAACAGGCAAATCTGAGTAAAAGAGGAGAAATGAATGTTTTCAAGGAAAATAGCCCAAGAAGAGGACAAAGGATGTACCTCCTACCAATACAAATGTGCCTCAGCTCCAGAAACAGCTCTAAAAGAGCAAAGCAGAGGATTCAGGTGACACTGACTACTTGTATCACAAGCAGCCCCTCACAGAATCATGCCCACCTCAGCCAAGGGAGTTCATCTATACATTAAATCCACCCTGTCCAGGGAGATCCTCCTCAGGTCAGTCTCTCTCAAGCTAACAGTTCCTCATTTCAAACAAACAGACACATCCCCCAGCTTCTTTGCTGATTGTGAGTTTGTGAAAAAATCATTTTTCTTCTTTATCCCATCTTATTCCCTAAACAAATACTCTGTCTACAGAGACAAACTGATGTCTATCATGTTAACTCAAAAATAAACCAGGTCTTACTCAAGTATCAGTAAAAACTTGAATACAAACTTGATTTAGATACACTTCATTTCATTTTCAAATATGAAAACCAAACGAAACATTTTCTACTTTAAAGACTGTGGCGTTTCTCAACAGTAGTTTATTAACTCATTTTCTCACTTTTTATCAACTTTTAAATCATGATTCTAAACTAATACATCTTTACAGGCACTTCCTTTAGGAGGCTTTAAAATCTTAATGGGGTTTGACACAGCACATTCAAGAATACCAGACCATAAATTCTACAGGAGAGGGCTTCTTGCATAAAAATGAATACATAAAAATAGAGCTGCCAGAGTAAACAGGCAGTAACACAGCACAGAAATGGGCATTTCGAGCACTGTAATGAGGAAAAAAATAAATACATTTTTAAACATGGTATCTGAATTCAAATTATAAGTTTATAAAAGTACAGAACAATTAACCATGACAATGAACTAGTAAGTCCTTAAATGAAACTAGAATTTATAAATATATATTTAAACCAAACCTTCCATCACAATTATTTGTGTGCTTATTATTCATCATTTATTTCAAAACTTAAACATAAAACTTTTCTCCAAAAATGAGAGCTAGTCTGGCCCCATGGTACACCAGGATACTCCAGGCCTTATACCAGTTTGGGACTTACCTAGAATAATGACTGCTTCAATTTGCCTCCACTGCTTTCCTCCTGAGGCAGCAGTAATGCAAACTAATCAGACCTACAAAGGATCTACTAAATTGCTCCTTTGCACCCGCCTCAGCAGCATTCACTGCAGAATAGAATCATAGAATGGTTTAGGTTGGAAAGGACCTTAAAGATCATCTTGTTGCAACCCCCCTGCCACGGGCAGGGAACACCTTCCATTAGATCAGGTTGCTCCAAGCCCCGTCCAACCTGGCCTTGAACACCTCCAGGGATGGGGCAGCCACAGCTTCTCTGGGCAGCCTGTGCAGTGTCTCACCACCCTCAGAGTAAAGAATTTCTTCGTAATGTCCAATCTAAATCTCCCCTCTTTCAGTTTGAAGCCATGACCCCTCATCCTATCATTACATACCCTTGTAAAAAGTCCCTCTCCAGCTTTCTTGCAGGCCCCCTTCAGATACTGGAAGGCTGCTATAAGGTCTCTCTGAAGCCTTCTCTCCAGTCTGAAAAAACCCAGTTCTCTCAGCCTGTCCTCATAGGAGAGGTGGTCCAGCCCTCTGATCATCTTCGTGCC
Source organism: Ibidorhyncha struthersii (assembly GCA_013398815.1). Lineage (NCBI taxonomy): Eukaryota > Metazoa > Chordata > Aves > Charadriiformes > Charadriidae > Ibidorhyncha > Ibidorhyncha struthersii. Next base: position 69,986 of record VZSZ01006188.1, on the reverse strand, counting down.
CTCCTCTGGACTCCAACAGATCCATATCCTTGCGTTGGGAGCCCCAGAGCTGAACGCAGTACTGCAGGTGGGGTCGCCCCAGAGCGGAGTAGAGGTAAAGAATCCTCCCCCATCGCCCTGCTGGCCACACTGCTGGGGATGCAGCCCAGGATGCGGTTGGCTTTCTGGGCTGCAAGTGCACATTCCCAGCTCACATTGAGCTTCTCATCCACCAACACCACCAAGTTATTCTTCTCAGGGCTGCTCTCGATCCATTCTCCACCCAGCCTGTATTTGTCCATCTGTCAGAAGTCTTTTTAAAATAGCACTTAGGATGAGAAATTAGAGAAGATTGAGCTCTCTAAGGCTACAGTTTTGGTTTTGTGTTGGTTTGTTGGGTTTTTTTAACATCACAGCTATACACTGACTTACAGTATGTAAATCTTAAAAGAATACTAATTTCCTGAATTATTCCAATGCAAAGACACTTACACCTATTATATGGAAAGAGAAATAAGGCACCTGATAAAGGAAGATTTCCATTAATTTAGTTACACCAGGTGATATTACCCATTGAGCAGAAAATAAAACCTTCTTCAAATCAAGCCAGTATTATCAATTTTTCTAACAATATATGAGAAAAAAAATAATGTAACCTCCTTTTCATCTCTCTAAAACAGTGGTCTGTGGCACTACGTTACTTCTTCATTATAAGAACAGATTGAGGGGAGAATGTAACACATCACTTCTAAAAGCAATACTTACCTCAGGGTACATGAAAGCAAAGGGCTTCTAAATACTATGACCAGCAAATTCTCTTTCTGACATATTTCAACTTTGACAGCTATCCAACCCAAGTCATAGGTCTTAGGAACATTGAAATTTAACTGTTTTGACAATTCTTACAGATTTCACACAGGATTCAAGTTTCAGGAAGTCTGAAGCTGGGTTGTTAAATTTACTGTGCTGTTATTTCTTCTGTTTGCCCTTTCCATTCAATTCCATATTCATTTAAACAACTTACATCTATATTTTCTGCTGATCTATTTATCAAGCCACTGCTGAGAATACTTCAAAGCTGTACTTTAAAAATATATACATATGTACTGTAAAAGCTAAAGTAACTCTGCCGGGAAACAGTGCCAAGGAAAAAAACTCAGTTGTAGCTCTTCCTATAAACAGAACACATCAAGCGCTTCAGTGAATAAGCAGAGACAACTGAATCACAGAGCTCCTTTCATAAATGAACCCAGTCTGCAATGCTTTTTACTCTCCATGTGGGTGTATGTATAAATAAATGTGACATTAAAGAATGAGTACACAGGCAGAAAAATGAATTAGCTCTTTAGAAATCAAAAAAAACCACACAAATAATGGAAGTGTAACTTCTGGTGTTCGAGATTTTTTGTTTTGTTCTATAAGAAAGGTAGAGTTTTTCCAACAGAAACATGACCTGCAATTTAAAAATCTCAGATATGAGTAACTCCAACCCTTTTCACTCACATTGTTCCAGCTACCAATTCACTGATATTCTGCTAATAGATCTTGATTATTTGTAAAGAACAATCTTGATCAAATTTAAGTAAGCCACCCAACTCTCCATTGTAAACATATATGAGAAGATAATTTACTAGGTCTTCTAAATGCTAAAGCTTGAAACAATAAGGAACTTCCTATCTATTTTTTAATATTATCTAGAACAAGCAACAACCATCTTTCTCAAATAAACAAAAACCACGGTGCACTAAGCTTTCATTCAGCCCAATCATTACCATGTATAGTTGTAACATACAATTCAATCTGTGTGATAGTTTTAAGGTTTTCTTATATATAGCAAGAATTACAGGGCTCTTGAGAAATGCGTAAGTAGTGTACTCCTGCAATTATTAAAATGTCTTTATTGCACCTTTACCTCAAGGTACCATTTCACGCATGTAGTTAGTGCATCTAGCCAAAGGACCAGGCAACTGCATAATTACGTTTATATGTTAGTATAACTTTAATGAAACACTTGAACTGTATTTAATCTCAGTTTGACCAGGGCAATTTATATATACACATTAGGCTGCTCCACTTCTGCTTTTCTCATTTCACTACTATTGGGTACATACTGTATACTTACATGAACAAAAAAGAAACGCTTTCTGTTTAGAAAAGGTGTAGTACAAGCAGCAAACAAACATTTCCATGCATTATACAGTAAGCCTTCCTTAAAATACTGATTTAACATTGTAAACTAATAGTATTGTTCTCAAAGACTTTATTCAAGTTTTCACTGGGTCAGCTCAGACTATTAGCTGCAATAGCAGACAGAGCTGGCTCAAGCGGAAGTATTCCGTACAAAGCGGATACACTTCGTCTGATAACAGGCCTCCAGTCAGCATGTCAGCTTTGGTTGTTACCAGCCTTGAGGGAGATAAGACAAGGGTATAGAAAGTCCAGGCACTATAAATATTTCCAGTTCTTTTGAGTCATACACTCTTTCAGCTATTTGGCTGCCACAGTGGTCTAGAAGTTTCTAAAATTAACTGTCTTCCTACTGATAATTGTCAAAATCCCATAAGCAGCCCTCCTGGTACATGTCTGCTATGAAAAGAAAGCTAACACATCACATTGTACATTAATTAAGCAAAACCTACCTTAGTGCATCAGCTCCATAACTATTTACAATACTCATTGGATCAGGATAATTCTTCTTCCTTTTGCTCATTTTTTGGCCATCACTAGAAAATACCAGAACGTAGGCTTAAATTCCCAGAATTGTTGTAATACACAGATAAAGAAAAAAGGCCCTTCAAATCCAGTTTAATTTTTCTGTCCCATTATGTTCTTGGTAGCATAGTCATAATTATATACTAGGACATCATTTCAGTATGACTGTTGAACCCACGAGAGCAACTAAAAAGAAAAACCCAAACAACCCAAGGACCTCCCAAGTTACAAATCCAAGCAGGAAATCTGTCTTTCCTACCAAAGCTAAAGGAGATGCACTTGTTTTGAATCACTCCCTGAAGCCCCCTGGCAAAGCTTTATTTGAAAATAAAGGGAAACAAATATAATTATAATATATAAAATTACACCTAAAACTACATTTATAATCCCTTTTACTCTGCCTAACAGGTATCATTTATTTCCTGTTCTTTCCTATTCTGACTTGTAACTCATTTTCTCTCTCGGAAAGACTAATCCTGCTGGAAAAAACCTAGTACAACAGAGAGCTGGGATGCGTAAACCTCACACACTCAGGTGCCTCTTACCTCCTGCAACACCGATACCTCCGTGACAAGTCTTAACAGCTCTGAAGCCCATTTCAGATTTAATTTACAATTCACAGGGACTTCTCTGAAATATTCTTTGACTAAAAATCTGTTCAGGAAAGAACTAACTGACATACCAACCTGGCAAGAACGAGGCCATTCACAATTACATTCTTGAAAGGAGGCCTTCCAAAAAGAGCAGTGGACAGCACCAGCAAAGTGTAGAACCTGAAACAAGAGACAACGTAAATCTGACTTTCTCAATACACCAAGCTGAAGTCTGCACATCCATCATTACAAAAGAAAATTTTCATTATGTTGTTCTACTCTAGCAAAGTTAAAATTCAAGTATGTGGAACATTTATGTGTCAAAGACTCAGAAGAGGAGCTCATTGCAAGTAGACCTTTTTCCTCTTTGTAGCATATCATGCTGTTTGCTCAGCTGTTATCTACTAGTCCAAGAAGGCTGAAGAATTGTGATAGTAAGCATTAGGAAGGTCGTGAAGGAGAAAATTGTAGCATTTTCCCCTTTACTACAGAAAATAAAGAGCAGTACAGCATTCCCCCCCCCCCTTTTATGTGTTTACAATACCTATATAAACTATCTAGGACACTTAAGAAATCAGTGTTGGAGCAATTACAGGCACCTATTGTTCAGTATGTCAATATATGATTGTATCTGAGAAATTAAGTAGAGGTCCAAGATGGTGTGTTAATTTCATACTCAGGAGTCAGAACCTTCACCAAAGGAAGTATCTACGAGCTTCTGTAACTGCACTGATGGTAATTACTTTTAAGAAAATAACTGGAGGGTGGGCCACAGCTTTCTTGGTTAAAAATGAGTATCACACTGACGATTGCTTAGCAACCTTACAACAGCATATGATTATAGAAAAGCTAATTGATTTAGAATAAGGCACAGGAGGTTATGCCTCAGAACTATGCATTTGTATGAAGATTTAGTGGAGAAACACTTTAGTGAGAAAAAAAAAGGTCCACCTGTGTATTCCAAAGTAGTTTTTATCAAAAAGCTGCCTATAATTGCAAAAGCGATATTCTGACACTTGAAGATCCAAAGCTCAGGTTGCTGCGTGCATTACGGCATTTATTAAGTGGCTTACATGACAATTCTGATGCTTCTCTCTCAGACAGGCTTTTAACTCTCAAAATCACCTCAATTCACACTGTGGGATACAAATTCTTTTTATTAAACTGCATTGTAATTTCATGATTTTTAACCAGCGCTCCTCTACCTGCACACAAACACATGCACTCAAAATTCCCATCTTCATTTTTAACCTTCTTAAGAAAACCCCCCCCAGACAAACATCTGAGCATTTATTTAGATGATCAACACCTCAGGCCTACAAGACTGACAGTTCATTACAAACACAGCAGTACTTCAGTATTTCGTATGAAGGTACCTCACTGACAAACTCCCACCACTTTCTGCAAACTGGTCACAAATTCTCATATTAGAGCAGGTGCATTTGCAATTAAAAAGAACAAAGCAGAACCAACTAGAGGAGACTTCAATGCTGTTTGTATTAGGAAAACTGTACAGACGGGTTGTGGGCACTGAAAAAATGCATCCAAGAACTTTTCACAAGTTTTATATGTCATTTGCTTTGTCAAACCAGATAAGCCTCAGCAACGAGGTACCTTAGTTGATGACAGTTACAAGACTGTCTTTGAGACCCTGTGATCTACCTGTTTACACACGGTTCTGATGTAACTCTTCTCATTCTCAGATTATCCTTTAAAAATAATTCACCTCATTCTCTCTCAATAATTTAAAGGAGTGTCTCTCTGCACCTTATTTTTGAAATACCTTGTCCACAGACACATTTGTTTCTGACATCTTCCTCAACTTATTTCTGCTGCTTCATCTTCCATTCACCAAATCTCAGTCTGCTTCTAGTTACGTTCTTGAAGACATATAGCTGTCAGCCAAAACAATAGCAAAAAAACCCTTAACACCACAGAGACAAAAGTCCACTTCCTTGCTCTTCTTCCCTCCTCTTCCACTCCTCCCAAAAGAAAGTGTTCCCTCCCTGTTTTCTCCTTTCTTGAACAATTGTGGGTAAATTCATAATACTGTGATTCATGCCAAAAACATTCAGCTATGAGTTCCCTGTAGGCCACTACATTCTGACAACGACTATAAATCTTCTTGCACCTCCCTATTTACAGAGATAGGGCCTTTCCTACCAATCCATCCACACTGCCCTCCAACTACTGTAAGATTTTTTTCCTCTGGCCTTCACAAATATAATTCATCTCTTTTTCACATCCATGCAGAAAGTAATCAAAATGACGACTCTCCTAGCTCATCACATTGGTCACATTAATTTTTCCCTCGTCTCCCTTGACTTTCTCCCCTTCTCTGTTGAGTCAAACAGAAGCCACAGGACCTCCACCTCCTGAGCTCTTCACCGCCTACCAGTCCTTACTTCACCTCACCTACAGTCTCTGACCTGACACAAAACCAGTCTTCATTCTGAATCTTAACACTTTATACAGAGTACTTCAAATAAAAATCACATGCTATGCTCTTAACACTTCAGAACATACCAGCTTGTTGTTCACTTAGGCCTATTATGATATAGCGCTGTCATACTGGCAGAAAGATACATGTGTCTTGTCTTCAAAATATCCTCATTTTTTCCAAGACTTAGGAAAAGGTAACTCAAAGCCTAACAGTTTCAGAATGAGAACTCTTCTTAAGAACAGCCCAAGACAGCTTTACCTTTTACCAAAAAGCTCACCACCTCACATTTTAATTCCTTCTGTCTTTCACAAAACAAAAGTGCTCTTCTGCAAATCACAGAACGCTAGCTGTTATCAAAGCACCACCTTACTAACAGGCATGAGCACCGTGGGAAAGGTATATCATGCATTGAGGCAAGCGTTTTGATATTCCACTCACAAACAGATGAGACAGACTGGGTAACTCTTATGCTGATGTTAAAAACAAAAAGCAATTTATGCCAGATTGTAATGTGAAAGTCTCCACGTGCGCATTGCCTACAGTACACAATACAGTGTGGGGGCTCAAACCGAAGCACAGAGGGTGTATGTCTACAACCACAGAGTCACCGCTGGTACTAGCATCAGCTTGTTATTTTTCCAGAGCCAATCTTCAGTTGAATTAGTGATGTGATTCAGTTCAGCCTACCAAGGAAAGGCAAAGAAGCTGCTCTCAGCAGCAACTTGCAGATAGGTCAACATCTGTGAACTGAAATCCAGAGGTTAAATTTACTGTTTAAAAAATGAAAATATAAACCGGAAACATGGTAGTTTAGCAGATCTGCATGATGCACGGCACTCAAGTTTAAATTTATATCACACTATAAAAAGGCCAACCTGTGTAAAAATTACAAAAGCATTCTTTAAGGGCACTAGAGAGCTTCGTTGGAGGCATATGAGATCAGACTTTTCATCTGTCATGTCTCCCACACAAAGGACAGCACACTACAAGAAATACTGCAGTAAATGTGCGTGACACATACTAATCCACTATGATACCCCAGTCTCAAATTGCTAAATGCTGAAACCTAAAATTTATCATTCCTCCTATATTTTTACTGGAATTGTAACAACCAGCATTAGATTTTGTATCCACATAAAAATCCCAAAACATTTTTTATTCTGTTGAACTTTTACTTTCAGTGCTTCCTTGCACAATGTAAGAATGATTACATTGTAGAATTTTAATTTTTTTCCATTTTTTGGTATCTAAATTACAATCAATGCCCTTTTATCTTTACAACATTTTAACAGGGAGAAAATCAGTATCTGATCGTGCCTCTTCCATGCATTTTATGTGTCTTTATCACGTGTTCTCTTATTTGTTTCTTTTCTTAAAAACAAAAAACGAAACACCCACAGAACCCCCCCAACTTTCTAATTTTTTTTTCAGAAAGAAGGAAAGAATAATAAAAGAGGGAAAACTAAGTTCTTAGTTCTCCTTTCACGCACATAATGAGCGATGCTGCAGAAAGACTAATACATGGAATCACTCGTATTACAACTTTTCAAGCTATCGTTCTCCACTCCTCCTTTATTCTAAAACTGTACAACCTCCCCGTCCCCAAAGCACAGCTGCTGCAGAGCAAGAATTTTTTCTCCCAGATAAACAAAACCTATCACTTTTCTTCAAGATGAAACAGGTATTATAAAATACAATATAATATATAACATTCAATTTCATAGTTAATATTTCCAAAATTAGCATTTGTCAAATTAACAGTGCTGTATCCACACTCTAGAAAACAAAGTAAATGAAGAAACGTCGGGTTCACTGCTTATACCAGATCCAACACGGCTTGAAGAGCAGCAAGCTTGAAATAATGACCTGCCAATGAGATCAGGATGTCCCTCTACTGTTGAGTAGCATGAAATCCAGCAATACTTAGTTGTATACTATCACTGAAAAGCACTGTGACTAATAAGATGTGATATACATTGTGGTGAGCACAAAATTAAAGATCAACACAAACAGATGGGCTAAGAAAGACTACTTTTGGAGAAAAAAAGATAAAAAAAATTACTACGCATGTAAGAGGCCAGACTCAGACAGAAATTGGAGTATTTTATCATTTTTACTTAAAAAAAAAGTTTTAATGAAGTTTGTCAGGCTGTCCTAATTCTGGCCTGTGTGAAGTACTGCTTTGAGGACCCATTACAAACATTATGCATAACATTAACTAGGTAAGGCGCAGCTATATTCTGAAAAAGTATTTAATATGCCATGAAAAGTTCATGTTTTACTATGTGAGACTCAAGTGGTCCCTCCCTAACCGCCACACTTGCAAATGTAATTTCAATTTCAAGGACCTAGATAATTTCTTTGCATCACGGGCAAGTGGTTGCAAAGACACCTTTTGCTATATTCATGAAACTTACATTTATTTACCATCATGCCTCAAATGTTTCCTTGCTCAAGCTTTGAGAGTACGTATAAACCTTGCTCTCAACTTCAAAGACGCAAAAGCCCACATCTTACTGGTTTGTTTGGGTTGGTTGGTTGGGGCAGTAGAGAAGCGTGCAAAGGGAGGTGCTAACTATGCTCCAGAGGAATTTATTTAACACTAATAAGTCAAGTTAGCAGACAGGAGAGTTCTACTTGTACATAGTCAAACGTACTAATCTAGAAAACACAAAAATTCATCTTAAAAATCTGCCAGTTTTCACAGCCAACCTCAAACTTCAAAAATAAACACAAAAACACAAAACTAAAACTATATGTATGCATGCATAGAATGGTTTAGGTTGGAAGGGACCTTAAAGATCATCTTGTTGCAACCCCCGGCCCCGGGCAGGGAACACCTTCCACTAGACCAGGTTGCGCAAAGGCCTGTCCAGCCTGGCCTTGAACACTTCCAGGGATGGGGCACCCACAACTTCCCTGGGCAACCTGGGCCAGTGCCTCACCACCCTCAGAGTGAAAAAATTTCTTCCCAGTATCTAATCTAAATCTCCACTCTTCCAGTTTCAAGCCATTACCCCTCGTCCTATCACTACATGCCCTTGCAAAAAAGTCTCTCTCCAGCTTTCTTGTAGGCCCCCTTCAGATACTGGAAGATACTGCATATACGAGAACATTACCCAGAGAAAAATCTGAGACTAGAGAAAAAAGTGATTTCATCAGTGATTGAAAAGCATTTATCCAGAGAGAAATCAAATAAGCAGATGAAGTTTACAGTTAGGAAATTCGATTTTTGTAAACAATAAGATCTTCATTTAACGTTTGACTTAAATTTGGGTTTTCCCCACTCACATAACCCCCAAATTCAAATTTAATCTAGGGGTCAAAAATTACTAGCCTATACATTGGCTTGAAATACTCAAAACATTGACTTCCGTTTCAACTGACTCAATTGCTGTTCTGTTTCTTATAGATAACTCAAGTTCTATGAAAATTCAGCTACAGAGATTCTTCCTGACTAGGCCAAAGATCTGCCCTATTACCTAATGATGTTTTTGTACAAGAGCCAGGAAGATTGCTTGCTAATGTATCATCTTTCTGCAACATTTTTGTCACCAAGCTTCAGAATACCTTGCATTTGACCGAAAAAAAAAATCATACCCTTATCTACACAACATGAAAGGATCATCCAGATGTAATAGTGTTAGATGCAGGGCAATAATATCACATAATAAAGTGGCAGAAACTTACCATCCCCGGGTTTGGTCAATGCCTTCAGCAATGAAGTCAGCAGGGAAAGCATCTTCAAGTTCTTTTTTGTTTTCAAATGGATAATGGACTTGTGCATAAGGCATGCTTCCACTCTCAAACCAGCAATCAAAAACTTCAGGCACCCGGTGCAGTAAGCCCTTGCCGCAGCGTGAAGGGATAGTTAGGTGATCGATACTATGGGAAATAAAAAGATTGACAAATTCGAAACAAAAACAAGAATTAGCACAAAAATTTAACATTATGCTTGCACATTAGGTATGACTGGAGTTTTGGTTTTAATTTTAATGATTCTTCAAAAAGGTCAGCATTTCCTGTGACAATTTTTATAATTTAAAGCTATTTTAGAGATTTATTTTGTATTAACAGCGTCGAAGACAGAAGAAGGGAAAATTTATATGTTAATTGCAAGCCCTCTTACTACTTTTCTATTTTCCCTAAATCTGTCTCCCAGGTTTCAGGAAAAGAAAACCAGTATTTGTCTGCTCAGCTCTTTTTAATAACCAGTTAACAGTCCCTGTGACTGACCTTTCTCGATGGAGATCAGTGACTTTCACTCCAGACAGCTCTTCCAATTCTGCCATTGAACCAATACAAACTACCTGTAAGAGAAATTCAAGAAATTTAGTCAGTTATTTGCTCACAGTAGCAATGTTTATTTAACATCAGATGGGAGACTTGTAGGTCAGTCAGTATCTTCTAAAGTAGCTGATAAAGCTGAAAAGACAACAAAAAATTTGTACAAGGTCCTCTTCTTCAATCTAACAAAGCAGCAAATGCTGTTAGAGACCACTGCCCTGGATTTAATGCAATTCATGCCAGAATAATGGGAGATTTTGAAGAACAAGCATGTTGTCAGATATAAAAAAAGGCAGTTTTTTGTTGTTTGTTTGTGTTTTGTTGCTTTGGGTTTGTTGGTTTTTTTTTCACCAAACAACCCACAACACAATCACCTCTGAAAATTCTATGATCCTGACTTTTATACAGATAGGAGTTTCAGATCCCAAGATCTCCTTCTGAAGCTAAGATAAGCAGCTAAATTGCTCATAATTGAGCATAAGTGTTCCATCCCAGGTACACTAAACTGTTCACATTAATGGCATCTTATTTAAAGTGGAAAAAAAGTGTCACAGCTAACGAAGTGGTTAAGAAAGGTACAGAGTTGTTTTTATTGCATCAAAAATTTATTAGCATAATAAATTTATTGCTAAGAAAAAAGCAAAAAGTTTCAGCAACAGACTTGCATCGATGTCATGAAATGTTGATGAAACAAATGATTCCGGAAAACTGTATATAGGAGAGAAGGAGAAAAGCAAAGCTGTCTTTACTTTGTTTTAATCAAGTTTGGCCCTCTCTCATCTGGCAGGATTCACAAGCCACAAACTGCAGTACAGGTGTGGAATTTGGAGATCCAGTCCCACATGCTATGAGTACAATTTAAAATTGCTACGGAAAAAAAAATGGGTTTTGACAGATCTGACAGGGAAGGAATTAAATGTATCAACATAAAGAAGCTGTAAATAGGCTAGGCATTTTTCACAAAAGTTTCTAATTTGCTCTTAGGATACAATAAGTCAGAGTACTGTTCAGTTCTTATTGCTAGTCTTAAATATATGCATATGCATACACACAGAAGTTGTGACTAACCAAAAGGTTTTGGTGCCTTTTATTCCAAAAAACCTGTCATGAATTACAGAGAAGACAGAAACTCAGTCTGATTTGGTTTTTAAGCCATAAGTTTCCTAGTCTGACTCAACTGCTGATCTGCATTACTAATCACCGTCTTTTATTGTTAAAGTACTTTTGAAATTAATTTTTTTCATTACTTATCTATTTGTCTTATATTTCTATAGGAAGTGAAGCATTACAATGATTACGATAGTCAAGTACGACAGTCTGCAGTTTGCACAGCAGACCACACCAGGGGATTGATCCCAGTTAAAAATACACTTTTATCAACAAACTATTTTTAACCCAGACTTGTTCTTCATTCACCATGTGGCCCCATAAGCAATCATACAAGCTCAAGTGAGCAGGCAGCAGGTGCTTAGTTCAGTACTGCTGGCAGAAGAAAAAGTTTTGATAGCAGCATGGGTAAAAAATACCCTTGGATACACTGATTACTTCATCTTCCCTAACCTTAATACGTGAACGTACTTTCACGCTATGCTCTCGGTTAAAAGCTGCCTATTAATTGTTGCTTTTTGAACCAAGCATTTCAATACTTAAGTAAAATTCTGAGCATTGTATGCATCTGCAGAACTGCACCCAGCAAAACATACACATAGAAGAAATAACCCCAAGCCCACATGCAAAATCCAACAACTGCCAGAGGAACACAGATATCCCCATACTGAATAAGACTGCCTCTGGCCAAGTCAGAAGGATGGAGCTACTCTGTCCCACGGGTAGCTCATTAGATACTTGAAGGCCAGAGAACAATACAGCAAGTAGATGCTAATCAAATCCGATCCCTCATTAGGCCGCACCCACACATTTCTGCAAGGAACAAACTGGTTTATGCTCTCCAGTCAAAGCTATGGCTTTGGATACATTTCTTCAACAGCAATATCCACTTTAGTAGCCTGGCCCCTTTCCCTGCCCATCGCTTGTTCCTCCTCCATTTTATTTTTCAGCCACATCAACTACAAAACCAGCTATATCAACATTTAATAGCAGACGGAAAAGACTGAAACGCATAGGCTGGGACTGGGGGCTGTTCAACCCTGTTTCAGCATCACCAAGACATAGTGTGAAATCAGAGGTCAAGTTTAAAGACTTCGACAAAATGAACATCAGCATTGTATCCAGGATTATCCATGTAAATAGGAAAAATAAAGCCATCCAGCAGCATTCTTGGACCTCAGTGTTCTTGTGGCATAGTTCTGCAGTCCCTATTAAGTAAAAATGTTTGCCGTTACTCGTTTGTCATTTCAGCCCTGTGAAGTACCTGCAATTGAAGAAAGAGGAGTGTTCATAGAAAGCAAGAAGTCCATGCAGTTTATCAGTAGATCAGCAAGACACCCTGGGATCTTTAGAAAGCATCTTCTGAATAGTAACTGGTAAAAGAAATGACTGCTAAGGTCAACCAAAAGTGGCATTCTTAATCCAGCCTCAAAGCAGCCTGGAAATGACAGAATTTCCCTCACCCTTCAGGAGAACACAGCAGATTCCTCTTGCTCCAAATCTGTTATGCAAGACTGGGTGCACCAAAACCAGTAGAGGGTTAACAGCTTACGTGAGTGGCAAGCAATGAAACAATCAGAGAATTTCTGTAACATCACTGAGTATTTAATACTATAGTATGTATGCAGGTCCTATAAAATTAACCTATATCCACTTTATCAACTTGGGCGTTATATTAAAGAATTTTATTATCTAATCCAAATGAGCTGGGTTTCTCCACTGAGGAAATCATTGAGATTTGAGAGCTTAAAATGATAAACTTTCTGCAAATATGTCATAATAAAAACAAGCTTCAAAATTTAACTTCCATTATGCGTCTCTACCTGACAATTATGCTAAAATAAAACTAAAACAAAAGCTAAAATAAAACTGTGGGAAACCAGATATTGATTTGTAATAAAATTCACTTTAATACCAATTAATTCACCTTGTTGTATATTAAATAAGGAACCATTATTACTTCTCCAGGATTTAATATGCACGGCATAATTGCATGAGACAAAGTGTTCTTTTGAGAACAAGACATGAAGAGGACGCTCTGCAATCTCACACGGGACTAGTCTGCAGTAAAACTGAAGTCAGGAAATTCTGAGTCAATGTTATTTCTATATGAGAGCGGATGTCACTTAGGCCTTAAGTTCCATATTAGTTCCAACAGTACTTAGTTTTTAGGCTCTATCCCACATGCATAAAAAAGAGAATTAATATTAAAAAGACCCTCACTTGAAATTTAGCATGGTCCAGAAGCCATGCTTGACTATTGAAGCGTGACATTCAGACTCTAGAGTAAACAGAAATGTATAACATCTGCAGATAAAAGGAATAGATCTGTTGGCATTTCTATCATTATTCAGAACACCAAGCCCTGAGGAATATTTGCAGCTAATTTCAAAGGAAAGGTCAATCTTACAAGCTAGACGTCACATTGTTATTAAAAACAAACAAATCAAACCTGAAAAAGCAAAAAAAAACTGTACACACAGGAATACAGACATTGGGAGACTGGACAGAAAATGAAACATTATTAGAGGCAAGGAGTGGGAGTAATGTAACCTTTACATAATCTTTTTCAGCTGTAGAATGAAGTCGTGAAATACTTTAGCACAAAACTGAAAGCCTTTTCTCTATCTAAAAGCCCTGTTATACCAAAAAAGGGACTTAAAGTTCACTTTGAAGACTGACAGTTTATATCTAAAAATTTTGAATAAATGTTAAATATTATTATATGAGAGACAGAAGCCCATGGATTGCCAGTAATTTACAAACACACACATAGTATAAATAGAATTCAAATGCCAAGGCTTTCTTAGATATTTAAATCATAATTGCAAGGAGTAACTCCCTCCCTCCTCCAATATCTCCATACCTTTCAGCAAGGTTTCCAGCAAAAAGGAAAGAAAATATGCTTTATCGTGCACATCTAAGCAACAGTGCAGTTGAAGAAAACAAAATACTTCTCTGGCACACAATTTCCTATTGGAGGTCTTCCATGTGTAAAACAAAAATTAAAACTTTTTTGAATCAACGGAGATAAAAACAAAGGCTTGGGATGCTTCCATCACTATTTACCTGCCATGGACATCCTGACATTGATTAGCATTTCCTATTTCCAGCCTGAGGAAGGACTTATACCTGTCTAATGGAACTAACGCACACAGAAAAAAAAAATTTACCTTCAGAAATTTAAAACTTGCTTTTGACACTTAGAAAACAGCAGTCATCAAAACTGTATTCACTTGTGCAGTTAGCTTTATCCTAAACAGCAGGGTACCTTACAACTTTAAAAAACTCATTTCTAGTATTCCCATTATACACTTTCATCATTCCACTAGATTCACATTTTTTACACCCTGTTATATTCACACTTGTAGCACTGCAAATATATATTTTCACTGTTCTCCTATGGTGGACTTGCTTTTACGCCTTCAGCAATCCATTTGGCTTGAAGTAACCAATCATCAGAATTTCAAAAACAGACTGAAAGGAGTGAGTAAAAAATCTCTTCCTTGCCATTTTCTCACTGCATTTATTATTTCCGTCAGATTTACCATCACTGCAAATTCTTCCAGGAAAGATAAGATTAATTCTAATGTAAAAAACAAGAAAAATCGCTTGCAGTTTTCAAGCAAAAGCAAAGAAAATGTGTATGAGCACACAAATATATGCATACACATGCATGTATCTATCACCTATTATAGATATACATATGTTAGGACATACTAATAGAACTCAAGACTGAAGCAGCCAAAGATGTAACAGTCTATCAAAATAAGCGAACAACACGCACAGATAGGCTTTTCTGTCAACTGGAAACCTTTGTTTTCTTACTCACCTCTTCAAAATCCGCACTGACCCACAAAGGGATGGGTGTTCCCCAGTACCGGTTTCTAGATATAGCCCAATCTCGTGCCTCTTTAAGCCAGTTCCCAAAACGCTTCTCCCTCACAAAATCTGGAACCCTGGTCCAAAAATAAGAAAAGTGTTCTTTTATCATTACATTCCACTTAAAGGAAAACTAGTAAGAATGGCTATATTTTATTTCATCCACAAAATAAGTTAATTCCGGCACATTGCATAAATTGGAGCACATTCATGTTATGTGGCTATTGCAAGGCCTACAGACTTGTTGCCAGAGATCTAACACCATTTCTTCTGCCTTTCTTTGATCTTCAGGTAAGCTGCAGAAGTGAAAGATACCATGTTTACTTTACTCTAACTCAGTAAAAATGCGTGCAAAGTACAATAGATTCATTAAGGTTGAAATAATGTTCAAAAATTCTCAGGACAGTCCAACATTGGAGGATTATGGCTAAGCGTGGAAAACGCCGCTGTTTTATTTTACATACAGAAACAAATACCAGTTACTGATTTTGGTGCTCAATGAAAATACGAAGTTTCAAAAGCCTGAAGTAATAGCATCAAAAGGCACCTTGCATTATGCATGGGCATCCAGGTAACTGCAAATTACTTTCAGGCTTGGAGAATAAAGAAATCTCAGGTTGATATATCCTACCAAAAAAAAAAAAAAAAAAAAAGCTTTTTCACACCATTTATCACCTCCACTTTTAATTCTCCAATTCAAAAACAAAGCCACCACCCCCACCAAACACTGAAACATATCAGTGCTGGCTAAAAACTCTTTTTGAGCACTAATGGGCTCTGAGGGATGTTAGTTTTCATCATATGAAAGTGTCTTGGAGCTCAAAGGTTAACATCAGAATCTGATGCCCAGCAAGCTTCCTGGATGTGCTAAATGGCCTGATGGTTTGATTAGGAACCAATTGTTTTGTCTTGTGATGTAAACAAATAATTAACTATTTATACAGTGATTATATAGCAGATAAGGAAAAACAATGGGTTTTGAGGTCAACAATATACCGCCTTCAAGCCTCTAAAGGTGCATTTAAGAAGACCAAGCTCAAATGAAACTCATAGGAAGAATAACCTTAAGACGCACAGAAGCTGTGAATGAACAGCTAATAATAATACAAGTAACTCTAGAATTGAGTTACTGAAGGCAAGTTTTTCTGGGTTTGTTTTTACAATGTAACTAGAAGGTCCCGTCACAAAGTATGAGCTGGATTTAGAGACCAGAGTTTCTAAAGAAAGGAACAGCCAAACTACAAAACACATAAGGTCTCTTCTACCTTTTCTTTTTGAAGTTCTTGGTCCTCTATCAAACTTTTTTTTTTTTTTTAGAACAATGATTTTTAATCATAGATCAGCCCCAAGAGTAACAAAAATGAAGGAATCCTGTAGAGAAAAAATTAAAAAAATGGATTCACATGAGACACTAAGGTGGGATTTGGCCCAGCAGCAAGAGATTTATGAAATAAGTATGAGCATCCCTCAAAAATCTACTAATAAAAATGAAAGCTACTGTCTTTTAAAAGTTTTACCCATGATGATGCCACGTGGAGATCTGAAGACTTCTTGATGCCAGTGTTGTCTCCGGTGGATAAAAACTACTATTAAAAGACTCACTAAGTATCAGCCTGAAGTTCCACAGCTTCACTAATCATTTCTAGATTTACTTTCGGCTGCACAATTATCTTCTGTAACACTTCTTAAACGAAAATGTAATATAAAAAAAAAAATCAAACAAACTTGGCGACTAATGTTTCACATTTCCCTGCTTTGAAATTTAGAAATGTATACAGGGTTTTGCAATTTGTTTTAGAGTGGGACTCATTACTATTAACTTTTTGTGGTGACCTTAAGAGACCGTCTCTCCAAACACAAGTGGAAACCGTATGAAGATCATTAGCATTTGCCTAACATTCCACTAATGTGGAAAACTTCTCTTTACATCACTCCTAAACTAGTTTCCATTTTTCAGAAGTTGTTAGACACTGATTAGCTGAAATTATTAGTCCCATTTAACATAGCTAGAGGCTGAAACAATCCCCCAATGACATTAAAATGCAAAGAGTTTCAACTTTGCCTCCTCAAAACATGCATGAAAAATTAATTTTATCCCCAAAGTGGACATTAACCACAAAAAAGTGTACGTGGCTCTCCAAGCTATGAAAGCATATAATTTACCTCTTCTGGTAAAATTTTCTGACCCTGCTGCCAGTTTTTAGTGGAACATAAAACACAAACCACTTCATCTACTATGAACCACATTTTCAATAGTGATTTGTGGCACTTCAGAGGTACAATACAGAAATAACACTGACACAGCCATCAAATAAAATAAAAAGAGCCTGTATCTTAAACACATTTTGAGCCCATCACTCAAAGAAAGTGTTACTTAAAACAATTGGTTCTTACCACTGTACAGATGCTGCCCAAACACATTACCCAGAAACCGAACAGCAAATCCAGCCTCCAACTGGGAACAAGCTCGAGAAAGTATCTGCAGCAGAGAACAGCCTTGCCAGTCATGCCAGTTCTTGACTACAGCCTGTTCCTTGTATTTAGTCTCACCAGATTTAGCTACAGATATCTGACACTTCTGACTTGCCTATTTATCACAAGAAAATACATGAAAAAAAAAATCAGTGGCACCTTCTATTTAAATATTTCACTGGGCTGGGAAGACAGAACAGAGTATTCTCAACAATGTTGTTACTAACAGCTGATAGAAACAGGTTACTGTTTCTGTAGGGGGTTTTTTTCCATTTCTTTTTAGACCTCTTCTCTTAGATATTTTCTTGGTATACTTCTCTTGTTAAAGGTTAATAAAGTTAACATCCTGCCACAGGTATATATTATTAGTTAAGGGAGCATTTTTTACTCTTCTGTCTACACAAAGCAATGATTTCTTCAATTTGCAGAAAATTGTTTTACTCAACTAAGGAGATTGAGGGCAGCCTGAGGAATGCCGCCCTCTGCTGAATTCTGCTCCCTTTTCTCCCCTGCAGTTATTGAAGAAACTTGGCCTCACCCTGAGACTAGGCTATACCGTGTTTATTCTATCAGCCCACAGCCATAATTCCCGGTTAGTATTCCCAAGTACGCTGCAAACAGATTTGTGACTTTGATAAGACTGCGATAAAACCATGAATCACTACTGACACTGGTCCTTAGCTTTCAGGACATTTTGGGTATGTTAAACAGTGTTCACCTAAACCCAAAAGCTGAAATAGTCCCCTGAAAGTTAACAGCTGCACACAAGTTGCCAAGGTACAACAAACACGGACCCCTGTGCATCAAAACTGTCCTCACAGCATGGATGTTCAGAAGCTTTAAAAAGAATAAAAGGACTAAAACAAAAGCAAGGCCGCCCACATAAATGTTCCTATTTTACAACAGTTGTATGAAAAAAAAGCCCTTTCCCATATTTAATGTGAATGGTTTTCACGTTTAACCAGGTATCCGTCACAAACCCCCTTCAGCTCGAAAGCACAAATTTCAGTTTTATGCTGGTGACTCCACTGAATTTACAGCTGGGTATGACAAGCAAGGAGGTAAGTGCTACAGCCCGTTTAGAGCAAGCCACTGCTAATGGCACTGAACAGATTCAGATCTCAGAAAAGGTCAAGCTCCAGCATCAAATAGTTCCACAAGTTTGCAACTGAAATCAAAGCAGCGACTTCTCTCCTAACGCAATCCTGCTGCAGTTCCTAAAACTGTGCTGTTAGAAACAGGTTTTTTTATTTCCCAACTGGTCTACAATCTGCGTTGGGTTTGACCTTCAAATTTCTCTGCAAAATGACACATAGAATTTCGTACTTCTTTCTCAAACATTTAGCAAGGTTAAGGAGACTGCTGTCTCAGCAGGTCGTGAAGCTCTTGATTCATGCCTGTAGAACGGTGTGGGATAATAGCTATTTCTACTGTCTTGGCACCCAGGACAGTGCACTAAAACTTCAGGATGCAGACATTTCAGCAGTTGAAAAGTTCAGAGTAAACTCCACAACACAAAGGAATAAATATTGATTTGTCAAATCATAAACCAGAAAGATTTTCAACAAAAGTACATCAGTTTCAACCTGTTTGAATACTAATTTCTATCTTACTCTCCTAACATAAAAGCTCTATCTTAACAAGTTAGAGATTACAAAAATTATTAATCTGCTCCAAATTTGTACATCCATTTTTGACTGTTCCTATTTTTGAAGCAGATTTGGGCTTTTTCTAAATTCATGCATTGTTAAGTCCTCTGCACAGTGAACTCCCACATCCTTTCTTGGTAGCTACTCATTTTCTTAGTGTCTAAAATAAAACCTCTGTTTGACAAGCAAAAATAAAAAAAAAAATCCCATGAAAAGCAACCCAAAATCTAGTCGTTTAACAACATTTATTAGCTTATCACAACAAAAATATCTTCTTTGCCTTCAGAGTCTATGTACCCCCCAGCATACAATTCACACAGCAAAGTAGGCATGCATTTGAAAACAGCACATTAGGGACCATCTGCAATGATGTGCTACCAGGAAGCTACCATGGGTGCTGATCCAGTGACTTCTCATCACCAATTAATACCTGAGGAACAGCATCAATTAAAATTAGTATATTTGCTTTCTGACTCCTGTCTCCAGAAACATGCAGGATGTAAAAAATCTGAATTATTACATAATCCAGAAGGAAATTTATTAAAAGAATTAAGAATGTGTTCCTTTTCTGTACATATATTTTGAAGTATCTCGCTCATGCTCATAACACAATTGCAAACACCGAGTTCAACTTATTATTCCATTTCAAAGCTCGGATGTGCTCTGCATGAGTCTGTGATTTGGCTCACCTTGCCCTAGTCACAGGGTACAGGAACTCTGTCTCAAAGCAGTCCTGTCCCTCTTCTCTGCAAACGCAAACATCACTGCTGAAATAAACAGCTGTCAAATACTGCCACAGCACAGGTCTCCTATGCTTTATCATCAATTTACCATGACAAGCTGTTTAAGATGTTAGATAAAGATATACTAATCCTTTATTACTTTTCATCATTCCTCTTCACTAGGTAATTTTATTCATGACATTCCTGGAAAAACCACAGCAACTTTATGTATTGGATAAGATTTACTTCATAATTACTAATGGAAGGAAGTTCTTAGCTTACGAATTATTCAAAAAATAGTCCTATGAGCGTTAGACAATAAAGTTAATAAACAAAACACTATCTTAAATAGTGTGAATTAGGAATTCTAATACCAGATTAGCACTCCACATTGGATACGCTTGGTTCTCAGAAGATGGTCCCAGATCTATCCTTTCATTTGGCGAGCCAGTAACTTTAAGTGATGCCTGAAATCAGGAATCACTTATGTCTGGAAAAGAGAAAGCTATTCTTCCAGAAGATAGCTGAGTTGTAACAGCAAACCCAAAGCTGATTAAGTAGTTATCCGATGTCATTGAACTAAACATGTATGGATTTATTTAAATTCATAGCATAACAGCTGATTTTTTTTGGTTTAGGTGTAGAATTTGCTTTTCTTTTTAAACATTAACCAGCCCTTAGAAGACAAAGTCTTAAATTCCATTATGTTAATTTACTCTAATAACAAGCCTCCTTCAACATGCCCTCAAATTGATTTTTAATGGTTTTTAATTCAAGGAGATAAAATAAGCAACTATTCATACCCTTTTGACACTTTAATTAGCGCCAATCTATATCATGGACCTAATTAAACATCGGGGGAGGCGGGAGGAAAGGGAAGAGAGAGGAAAGGTCAGCTGTTTGCAAAGCACGCAGAATTTCCACTGCAGCAGACTCTTTTCTCCTCCTCAATTGACGAAACCTTATTAGAATGGTGCGCAACCACATACCCCACACGAGTTCAGGTTGCCTCTACCACTGCAAGAGAATTTGCTGCTTATATGCAGCTTACATTTGCTAAATGAATAGTGCTTTCAATCATTTTGATATAGCAATGTTTTTCTTCGCTCTTTTATCCTGGTTCCCATAGCAACCAACACTTCAGCATGAGACTGCAATGCCGCTGCAGACTGCATCACAACCCCGTCGTCAGCAGCGCACAGCTGCCTGACAAGTCAAGATCAAGTGAAGCCGTAACCTCCAATTTTGTGATACGCTCATAACAAAAAATCCTGATATATTTTATTTGTATGACCCAGACACCACACTAGTTGCTATTAACATTTTTAATTTTACCAATGACAGCAAAAATCCCTGCATCCTGAAACCGGTGAGAAATGAAGCTTTCACTTTTCTTCTTTCTGCGTACTCTCCTTTGGAGTATTCTAACATTTCTAGTTACAAAGTAGTTTTAAACAGCATTATCACTTAGGATGCATTTTAATTTATATATATAAATGTTTGCAATCCTATAAAGGTGGCAGACATTCAACGTACTGCACATGCAGGTAGATTTACCAGCTGCCTAAGAACATGGTAGTATAATTGCTTAGTTAACTGACACTTAGAGTCTTTATTTAATTAGTTACTTGAACCAAACAACACGCTTTTGATGACTGTTCACTGGGACTGAAAAGATACCTGCTTTATTCATGACATAACTGGCAATCTCTGCTCAAGACGCTTTGACAAGAAACAGCAAAATTAGGACACAGCATAACACAAGCCATCAAAATCAACTAGAAAAAGCCTCAAAATTCACTTCTAATCCTCAACTACGTCTGACAACAGCCAGTAATAGTCTTCTGACTTACACTGCTCTAAATTAGACAACCACAAGGCTAACCCTGCAGC
Source organism: Ibidorhyncha struthersii (assembly GCA_013398815.1). Taxonomy (NCBI): domain Eukaryota; kingdom Metazoa; phylum Chordata; class Aves; order Charadriiformes; family Charadriidae; genus Ibidorhyncha; species Ibidorhyncha struthersii. The sequence continues at coordinate 48,247 of VZSZ01006188.1, read as the reverse complement.
AATTTTTTTTTCACCTCCTACTGTAGGCAATGACACTAGTCCGAATTTTTCCTCGGGAAATGTTGCCATCTAGTGACTGCACGTCGCTATACACCTCACAAGCGCTACTAGAGAGAAGACGTCATTTGTATTCGTGTTTCCTGAGTAAGAAAAGTGTGATCGATGATTCAGAAAGAAGAGTTACAATTGCACGGTCATATTACCAAAAAAAAAAGGGGGGGGGGGGGGGGGTGTTGTGTGAAATACACACACAACCCAGATGCATTTAAAACTGTTCAGATAAAATGTAGTTATTAATGCTAAAAAACTAGGAAAGAAAATATCCTATGAGACAGCCTAAAAAAAAAAAATAAAGGGAAAGAGGAGGAAAACAAGGGACTCAGTAACTGATTTTCTCCGTTATGCTACAATTCTCATATGACTTTAAATTCTCTTGCCCCTGCTACAGACTCAGATTTCTCATCTGCACAAAAATTCAAGTTTAGCAGAACAAACGTTAGCTTTGTATTGCAGGTGGGCTCTACAGCCCATCTTCTCCACATCCTACCAGGTTTATGATACAAGATAGGCATAATTTGTGATGAAATCACACCTTTCAAAAGGTGGAAAACAGTTTGCTGTTCAGCAAAGGTGGCGGCTGGTCAAAGATTAGAAAGACCAAGATCAAAAGCTTCTCAAGAGATTAATGTGTTCAACTGATGCATGCAAAAACACTTGGTCTTAGACTGCTCATACAGCAACAGCAGGAAACTTGCGCAAAATTCACTCTTTGTAAACCAGGAAATTCACTTCTAGCAAAAAGTCCTATCAGATGTGTTCTGTGTGGTATTTTCAGTAAGAACTAACTGTTTAAGTGATGAAAGTCCAAAAAAAGGATACTTTAAACCAAGGACCTACATCAAGCTCTTTTTTACAATGCTTGATTTTTCCAATGCCAAGAAGATGCAAGAACAAAAGGCTTGGCTTCTCTGAAGTCCCTTACTGTCTTCCATCACCGCTTTCCCGTCCACTGATGGTCATTTTTCCACTATACCAAGTGCTGTACATCTTACGTAAACAATGTCAGACTGTGCAATAGTCTCTAACACTAGAAACCTGTCAACAGTTAGAGGTAAATCTTTCAGTAGTTACTGAAGTAGAACTTTAAGTGAGAGAGGTTTTTAAAAAATAAAAATTTAAAAAAAAGTTCAAAGCTGATATTTAAATACAAACTACACAGTCTACAGAACCTTTTCTATCGACCTGCAAGTATAAAAATATTACATACACTGCCAGAAGTGTGAGCTACAACAGCTTAGAAACATAAGTACAAACTGCACTAATTTACTCTCTAAAATAACTGAAGAATTTTTAATTTATACCAACTTTGAACTCTGTGATGACAGGAATTAGTCCTATATTATACAATGAAATCTAAGGTGGCATCGTTTAGTTGCTTGTCTGCCGTTACATAGGAAATGCTCTTTCAACAAATCATTCTATAAGCGGATAGTTACAACAAACAATTAAGGCTGAAATCCAGGCCACTTACACGGGGACCCAGCTTTGGCGCTGCACCTAACTCTCCCTATCGATGTAACAGGAAACCAGGGTCTGACAGCCCTGAATGGCACAGCAGCCAAATCTGCCCCTCTTTATCTCAAGTACCATAGTAGTAGGCTGTCTGGGTATGAATATCCTCCCTTCTGCCCCCCCCCTTTTTTTTAATTGCAATATTTATTTTTTTCCCCCCACATAATCTCTTTTGCCAGTCGTGTGGTAAAGAGAACATTCAGTAACAGACCTTGGATTAAAGACTGAAACACAGGCTCTTAAATACTGTTCCAATTCTGCATTTTCAGCAACATCCAGCACAAGTTACTTCCCACTCTGATCAGAAGGAGGTTGGGAGAAAGACGAAAGGGTGGGGTTTTTTTTCTGATGTTACAAAAAATGCTGGCACTTACTCATGTAATCATTCTTGAAAGCTATAGTTAAGTTCATTTTGAAAAATGAAGACACAGTTGTTGGCTTTAAATTTTGAATAACTATGGCTTTATCAGTAGGCTAATTCATTAAAAAACTAATTAGAAATGCAATCAGGTTGCAAAGTTTGTACAACTATGTTTAATCTATTTCATCAAAAAGGATATCTATAAAGAGTGCAGCTATTCTTAAGGGACAATATACCTATCAGTCATTTATAAGAATAAAAAAAGCAATGCAGTCAAACTCATTTTGCAAAGGTTAATACAGTCTGAAAAGCATTATCCCCAATTTTCTCATTTTCAGGACATGCTGAAGCCCCAGAGAGTCCAAAAATAAATTTTTAAAAAGCTAGGGATTATTCCTGTGACACTTTCAAAGATCAAGTCTCTCCAAAAGCAAAAAAGTAGGTTTTGGGAAGGATGGAGTTCCCAAAATTTAAATAAATGCCAGCATTCTCAACACCAGCTTAAGAATTCAAATCCCAAACAAAACTGACATCAGTGGAGAACACAGGAAGAAAACCTCATAAGTAATGCCTTTTTCTTTTAAAAAGCTACATTTTAAAAGCAATCTTTATATAACAAAAATCCATCAAGTATTCATATTAGTAATTATGAACCACATACTGGAAATATCTATTAATATTATTTTATTAATCATTTAGTGATAATACAGCTCTACTTGAGGCCATATTCTCCACAAAAAGATTCTCGAAATCTCTAAGGCCATACTCTTTTGAGAGGAATCTTGAGGAATCAGTTTTATGGTCAATTACAGAATTATGTTGAGACTCAAGAATTGCCTAAAGGACAAATGGTTACTCTAATTCCAAGCGTGTTGAATATTGCTAATTAATACAATTGCCCGGTCTTCCCACCCAACCTTTGCAACGGCCGTTCTCACACTAGGTTCCACTTGTATCCCCACTACTCAACACTTAGAAAAAGCACCACTTAAAACCCAAATATGTAGATGAGGTAGGGTTCAAACTGTTTACTAATTCTTGTTAATGTCTCCTGGATGAGCGGAGGTCACTTAGCAGTTTCTGCTTGAAGCTTTGCTTCTGGAAAAGCGAAACTATCTCAACCATTCAAACACTTCCTTAATAGGATCATTACATTTTTCTTATGTTCATGTGAAAATTAAGCATGCAGGTCTACTGTCAGTCATCCAAACAGTAAAAGCATCTTGAGAAAGCTAATTAAAGCTAAGAACAAACACTTTCACCCCCTCTCCAGCTTATTTTTCCCCCAAAGAAGGATCACAGTATGTTCTGTTATGGCAAACAGAAAGCAACACTTACTAATCTATAAAATCTTCTTACATATCCAGACTGGGCATGTGCTTATTAGCAAGCCAACGCTGCGGCATTTTTGGACAGTCTGTATCATGGATCACTAACTTTTCCCACATATTTCAGTATTTACAGTGCTCGTACCACGTAAGCAGTTATGCAAAAGCTGCTCATGGAGAATTTAATTGCTAACTACTGTCCATGAAAAAACGCAGCATAAGCTGTAGTTGTTCAACGAAAGTTGAGTCACCTTCTTTAACACCATTTCAGTTGCTGAGCAGGGGCACACAGGGGTGGAATCCCAACTCTCCTACAGTCCTCATACGGAAAGACTAAACGTCAATTGAAATGGCACACAGTACAACTGAATGAGGCTGTAACCTCCACGTTTTCCCCAACTGTTCTCAGCTTCCCAGGCACAAGTTATTTGTGAGAGAAGGAGAAATAAAAATAAAGGTTGTGGAGATGGAGAAGATAGGGTCCTTTTGTTACTAACACACCATAAACCCATAATTGACTCTCCCAATGGCTACCAACACAAACAGTTCCCTCTTACTGCTAATTTAAGAGTGCATTTAAGTTATCTAAAACTTATATGATGTTTTCTACATAAATTTCAAACAAGTATTTTTCACATTCCGTATATACATATAAAGAATTTTGGCACAAGTACAAATTTTTGATTTAAACCTCTGAAACTAAGGTTCCTTACAACCATGACACATGCTAGGGCAGTTGGGTTGGGGTTTTTGTGGGTGTTGTGGAGAGTGTGGGCAGAATGGGTGTTGGCTGGGTTTGTTTTTTTTTCTTCAAATGCACCCATGACAAAAGTATCAACATTATCTGTAATAACTAGATGAAAAGAAAAAAATCTTATTTAAAAATTAGTTTAATTTGGAATAATAAATACCCAGAGTTTAGCTGCCTAAATTCTTCTCTCTAGTGGACCCTCTTGGGAGGCTTAACTGGGCACCTGCATGCTTCCACAGGTTGATTTTCTCTTGCAGTGTTTCTTAGGCTGAATTTCTTCGGATCGTATAACATGATTTGAGGATACTTTTAATAAGCCTGTACCATATTTCGCTGTAAATTATTAGTATGTATTCAACCTTACTTACACCCTAAAGTATACTTCTCACTGGGATTTTACACAAGCAAAGAATGCCTTCTTGACACAAGAAACAAGTAGGAAGACTATCCCATTGCTCTACCAGTTTGAGGCACATTTGTGAAACGAGATAAAACGCTATTTAAAACCGGTTACCAGCCCCATTCCACTAACAGTGGCTTAGAAAGACAGAATGGAAATATGAAGTTAAATTAGCACACTAACAGTGAAATAGAGCTTTGTAGAGTTCCAGCACACACACACACCCCACACCCCCAGTCCCGAGCAAAGGGGAAAAAAAAACACCATTACCAGTAGCACTGGGCGTTATTCTCCAGTAGCTTCTCCACCATGTGCTCCACTCTTACAAACCAGCTTGGCACAGCTTTGTATATCAATGGAGTATCCGACCTGTAGAGGTAAGGTGATTGGGAAGGGAGCAACACAAGCAAAAGCGTTTTCAGTGCTACGTTATTTATAAAATATTCTTTTAAATTCTATTTTTCCACATGACAATCCCCTTTCCATAGACTGAATTAATTGTTGTTCCTGAAAGATTATCACAGTTACAAAGGCTGGGGTTTGTTTTGTTTTTTAAATTACACAAACTGTTACACTTATGGGAGCTACTATTTTAAAATTAAATCCTAAAAAAAATTTTTTAAAAGCCCCCAAACCCAGCAAATCAAGTAATTTGTATAGCAACAGAGATCACGACAACATTCAAACAACACTTCACTTTGAAATTTATGTTCCTACATAGTACAGTAACATGAGTAAGTACTAAAATGAGTCATATTTAAGTCTTGCACTTTAGCTCATTCTGTATCTTATTTATGCGTACATCAATCCAAAAAGCCAGAAAACATTGTGCTATGGTTTCACTATGTGTATTTAGAATAATAATAAATCATAAAGATGAAGTAACAGTATCCAGGGTTAACTAGAAGAATGTCCCATTCCAGGAGGAGAAGCAAAGAAAGAGATCCAGATAAACATACAAAAGTAAGAAGTCATAAAGGCACCTTGATATATTCCTTACTTCAACATTCAGTGAAACCCATATAGGGTGGGAGCAGATTCAGAACTTGGGATTGCTTAGAAACAGGAACACCATAGGGCAGGATGTACAGACTGACAAATTCCCTAAACTACCTAGTAAAATTAGTATCTCTAAGCATCTGACTGCATGGTGTCTCAACCCGGTATCTTATTTGTCAGTTCCATGCTACAACTGCTTAAGGTTTTGAGAGACTGTTCAAGTAGCATGCATCCTTCAAAAGGATCTGGTAATCAAATAGTGGGTGAAAGTCACTGTAGGATAGTTCAGACACTTCTAATCCTTCATATCCATCCCCTTATTCCAACTTGAAGAGGGAGACTGAGCCCTAGGGGATGGAATCTGCCTATGGGTACAGAGCAGCTTAAACAACACTGGGACAAAAAGCTCATTCTCCCTCGGTATCAATAACCACACAAAATGTTTCTTAAAGTATTTCTTTAAGTCACTTTGCCTCAGAACTTGGAAATACACTTGCTCAACTATAATTCGCAAGCAAAGACTCCCAAGAAACTACCATTATCTCCTCCCAACTGCAGTCGTTACTGTAAACGACCCATCTTAAAAGTTTAATTCATTTTACTTATACCCATAGCAGAGACTCATTTGAAATTCAAAAACTACTGGAGACTATGATGTAAAGTAAAACTGCCACTGTGGAAGCACTCCCTAGAGGTACACCTGCCTGACCAACAAAAGAAAAGAAAACCCACAGCAAAGGTTGTTCAAACCTGAAAAACTGCACTTACATTGCATGAAGCCCAATAATAAATAACACATTCTGAAATCTAGTATTAAGAGAAGGGATATATTTCCTTTTAACTATAAGCAATGCATTTCAATCTGTATCTTTTAAAGTATCTATAACCTTACAGGAAATGGCAAGAGCTCAAAGCAGTAATAAGGTACTAGCGTTCTAGCTACTAGCTGCTCTAGCAAACACACTACGCTAGAAAGTTCTGCTTCTCAAATTTAAGTCCTAACACCTAAAAAAGAGAACAGTTCAGTGAACTCCTCGCACAGCAGCAGGATCACAGCAAAAAAGAAAGTATTCTGCAAGCTACGAGGCACTCCAGAAGTATTTTAGTTTCACTGAGCATCTTGTTTTAGATGTGCTGAAGAATGATAAATCGCCATCACACACAAGATCTTGAGCTACTGGAAAACAAGAAGAATAGAACCTGACAATAACACATTTTCACATGGTCTTAATATATTGCAAAAAGAACTCTGGGACAATAAACTTGTACCCAACCTCTATCTATGTAAGCAGCTGACAGACTGGAAGACTAGCTTTAGTGCTAAAGCAGCTCCAGACACAAAGGATCTATGAAAGAGAGACAGGAAGATGAAGCTGTGATCATTTCCCAGGCTTTCAATCTAACAGTGTAACTTTATGATACTTGATAACCATTCCAAAGCACACACAGAGTGTTGTTTCCACCTACATGAAGGCAGTAAGAAATGGGAGATGGCAGAGTTTCCCTGAATATTTTCTTTCTTCTAGCTGTACTGCGAAGTACAGTCTCAGGAGGAGACAAAAACAGAAGAACATACTGAAAATCTGCCCAACCAGTAACACCTTACACATTTCTGCCCCTCACGACTGGTGAGAAGGTTGAGGAAACCAGATTCAATTCTTTTCTGTAGAATCAAATGAGAAATACCCATTACTGGGTTGTGTTTTCCATCAATACAAGGGAAAAAACACCCAGACCTAAATCAGAGACGCTTATAAAACTCCTGTCTAAGCATTCCTCTCTGTCTCAACTGAATGACATTTTGTTCCTCGTATAAATATGTCCTTTAGAATTCTGTCAGAAATCAAAGCATCTGAGCAAATTGCCTGTTCCTTAGCAGTGCCACAAAATGGCCATTCTCTGCAAAACAATCTTTATACTAGAAAAGATAAAGATTGAAAAGACCATTCTCTGTGGACACTACACACTCTCAGTAATTTTGTCATACCTGTTTTGGACTGCACAGCTGTTTAAAACAAGTTATTGTGACCTTATTCCCATTCCATTTTCTCGTAATTTAGGAAACAAATGACAGGTAAGTGACGAAGAGATTCTTCTTGTCTTTGCTTTTGCTGGCTTGAAAAAGACAAAGCTCTGTATCCATCAATATTGCTCCTTAACAGAATGGCTCAGAGTAGCTATGATGGACACTTCAGCTGTCACGCTACTTACCTTTGCTGTCTTTCAGAGTTGTTAAATTGCTGCCTAGACCATATAGACTCTCAAGATCTCACATCTACACAGAGTGTTTTTGACCAATGAGGTCTGTCTTCAGAAATTCCAATAAAGGGGAATTCTAACTGAAAACTATCTACCATGTACTTACCAAGTTGTTACTTTTTTCCTCTCTCAGATTTTAAGTTTAGTTGACAGAAAATTATTACATATCACAATAACAAGAAAATGTAGAGAAGGACCCTAATTTGATGTAAGGGAGAAAATAGCTCAACATACTGAGGATTCAACAATTACCTGGTTTCAGGGAAAAGCATGAACAGTAGTATATTAAGTAGAAGAGTCTGATTTCAAAGTTTTCTTACATTAATCAAAGTAACTTATAACTATGTTCAAAGTTTAAGAACTACTCTTCTACTTTTAGCATATTCCAATTATGGTTTGATTTCTGATGGCAGTGAAATGAGCTTTTCAAGTAGAATCCATTATTCTGTTCTTCCCACCAGATAATTTGCTCCTAGGTGCTGCCTGCAACTTATCATCAATCAACAAAAATGTCAACAGAGTGGCAGGATTAAGTATGTTCTACAGAATCAGCATTTCTACATTACTGGTTTGTCTCAGAAGGCCATGACCATACATTTGAATTGCTACACAAGAAAAACATAAGCATTGTTTGTTTTGGGGCTGCCATTTTTCACAAACTGTCCCAAATCATCAAGGACATAACACTCGAAGAGCAATCGCCCTTCTTCCCCTAGGTAGCTGTTAGAAACAAACCAATCATGCTACTCAAGAGCAAGTAAAGGTTATTCTTGCCATAGATGAAAGATAAATGCACACTGCGAACAACATTTCACCTAGCAGCATTAAAGCTAGGCAGAGTGAAAAGCTTTTATCACAGTTATTTCAGCAGAGGTGCTGTATGCATCAGATATGACAAAATGTTCAAGTCATTTCAGATACGAAATTAGATATTTTAAGTGTGCCTTTATTTGTAACTAAAGTTTAATACAATATTTCTACTAAAAGATTACTGAAGTTGCTTTATTCAAATTTGACATTGTTCTGTGATTATTCTTTTTTCCCCTCAATTTTGTAATAGCAATTGTATACCCTTAAAACCAGAGAGGACGCTAAGAAAAACATGCTTCATTTCTAGATTAAATTTGTCTAGCTTGTATTTCTTACAACCGAAACATCTTATGTTAGTTTACTATACTGAAGGCCCATGAAGTCCTCCTTCAGCCTCTGCAAAATTCCCAGTCTGAGACAGAAGATTCTTGACAGGCCACTGTGCCGAACCACCTACCTGACATTCCAGAGCTAATCTTGAATTTCTAATTGACAAACCAAACATTTCTAAGAAGTCCCCACAGGTATTATAAACATGTCAACTGCTGTTTCTGATCAGAGACATAACCGTTGTTTGTGAACTCCATTCAGGAATGACTGAGCAGAAAAACAGACCTATGTATTACCCTTACTACCCACTGCAGCGGATAAATGCTAACTTTGATTTTAATCAACAATACAGATGTTTCCACATTATAAGAAACTGGGTTCTACCAGACTCTAAAGAAAGAAGTAATTTTACAAGGTTAAAAAGAAGTAACTATGATAACAGCTATAATATAGCCATTTTGTACAAAACATGGAAGTTGGAACATAAATATTTAAAGACATTCTGCAATATACTTATTTGGATACAACTCAAAGGGTACCAAAATATCCTTTTCCACCACTCAGTACTTAGCTGTTTAGAAAATAAACTTTTTTAGACTTCTTATAGATGTTTTCAAAAGGTAGTTAGCAGTACTACATGCAACACTGAAGAATGAGAATTTCAAACTACAAAAACCACAACCAAAAAAATCGTAACAGAACAATATTTCAGCACTACATTTAATCAGATTTATGACAAAAAAAATAATTTACTTGATTACTATACCAAAATTTGAGCTCTTCTAATTCAATATCCTTGATTCCTGTTACTTTTAGTCTTGTTAAAAAAACTAAGTAGGTCAAGGGAGGGGAAAAATGAGAAAATGTGAAAAACTACTCAGTTAAAACCCTCAATCTTAAAGCCACATGCACTTCTCTCCTTACCTCCAGCAGAAAGGATAGCTGTGCTTAAAATTACTGCTGTGAACCAGTCTGCCTTTCTCTCTCAGTAATTTAATGATGTTCTTATCTGCATCCTAAAAAGACAGAACAAAAAATTTTCCTTGGAATGCAAATTTCACTATTTCGGTAAGCTGCTACAGGATTTGTCTCCAATACCCAAATTAGAAAACCCCTACAAATAATCCAGTATTTACACACACAAAAAAGCCAATAAGGTTCTATACAATTTATGTGTTTACTGCAGAGGCACTATAAAACACTACATTTGGGAAGTTATTTGCTCTCCAGATCCTGGTATACAGCATCACTCCCTTTTTGCCCTTTCCAACATACACACAACTACATACAAATTTCAAATTTTCTGTAGCACTAATACAAGCCAGAATTCATATTATTTAATGTCTTAAATCTTTTACTGAGTCTTCTGATTTTGTGGCAGGAAGCCACATAGTGCTTCTTACCTAATATTTTAGACTTCACTACAACACATTCCTCTAACATGACTACTGTTAACAGAAGTTGAAGCATCTTTTGCAATACTTAACTAAACAGGATTTAATTTCTAAGCTGGAAGCGAAAGTTGTACATTAATAATTGAAGACATTCTACTGAACAAACAAGTGTCAACATGACATTAAGAAAGAAAAATATATACAAAGATTTATGATACAGCAATATTCATAAGCTAAGAATTCAGATTCATAAGAGTATCTTCCAAGAGCCTCAAGTTCAGACTCCTACCAGCGAGAAGATAAACTGTGTAGCCTCCAGTGTTCTTTTATTTGCCTTAACATATAGCAGCAAGCAATGACAGCTGTTTGAGTTCAAATGCAATACAAGATTTTTATGTCTGTTTCAAGTAAATTGCATTTACAGGAACATGCTTCGCTATCAAACCGTACCAGCAGGAAACCAACTAAAAACAATTCATTTTCTTAGCACACAGAATTAAACAGGCACTCCTTTGTGTGGATTTGTGTCTGTGGCAATCCGGAGTTTCTCTGGGTTCTTTTTACAGGGATTCTCTTGCATCTATTGGCAAGGAAATTCACATTGCAACACATGCCACAAGTGAGGAAAATGACTGGATTTCTCCCCTCTAACAAGTCATGTTACACTAACTGGCTGGTATAAACTTAATGACTACATCTGTGAATTCAGAAGTCATCCAGAGGTAAAGGAAGCCTCTGCACACTTGCCTAGAGACTGCATACATAACATTTCCATAAGAAAAATGGGAAAAGTGAGAGTCTTCCTTCAGTAGATGCAAGCAGGATACTGCTCTTCCCCTTCACTACTAGAAACACAGTATTACTTAGGTTTCAAGTTATTTATTTTTCAGATATGGTAATAAACAATTGCAACATCTTTGCACTTGTTAAAACACATTTTGATTTTTCCAGCTACTGAAGACATACTGAAGACAAATCCACTTAGGGAAAGAACACTTCTACCATATATAAAATTTATCCTCAATAAAATAGTAATTTACTTTCTCCAAGACCACCAACCTTCACATACTGTCCAGCAAAATCAGTCACTTCTGCTGTGAAGCAGCCTGACGCATCAACAGGACAAACGGGCACAGAATCTTTCTGAATGATATTAAAATCCATGCAGACTCTGTAGTCATCCTACAAAAGAGACAAGTGCCAAGTTACAGAAATACAAAACACTGGTTAAAATATCCACCCCTGGAAAAAGAAATTAAATATTGAATAGAAAATTTAATGACTGGACAAGAATAGCAAAATACTCAGCCTTCACTAATCCCAAATATGCATAGGAAAAGATGTACTTTACAGAACTGTACTTTTATTCATTACAGAAATTATGGTTTCTTCAGATTGTAGGTTTCTTCTCTGACCTAGTAGAGGGGATATGTGCACATGCTTCTGTGCATATACACATATGTGCCTATATACACACACACATATTTTATGTATGTACATACACACATACATACACGTAGTCAACAGCTTCAAGTTGCAATCACATAGTAACAGAACTGACAACCACTGCGTCATGCCTTGTACCAGAGAGAGAGACTTGTGTCTGTTTAGCACACAAGCCTGCATGGCATTTTTCAGAAGGCAGGTTGTTTTAATCAATCTAATTCTGGAACTCCACATAAGAAATCCCATTTTCTGAATGTCTAATTGATCCAAAGCCTTTAAATCTGTATTTCTCAATCTTTGTTGGCCTGTAGGCAATGCTACTGACCAAGAACCACACATGGACAATATCCAAAATATGGAGTTTATTTTCCTGGCCAACCTCCGTTCAAATTTTTAATTTCCTGTAGCAGTAAGATAAAAAAAGGCCACTTCAGACTTTCATGAACATAACTAAACAACAATGGTATCTTAGAAAAGATTAAAACAAAATTATTAGGGGAATAGAAGAGTTCTCCTATTAATTTCAAGTCAGAAGTCAAAGTAAGTCCACATCTTAACCAATTATCACTCCAGATTACCCACTTTCTTGTCCTAAGGCAAAAGAACATTATTGGGGGTGGGAGAGGAAGGGAGAAGGGGACAGTTGCAGTGCTGCCACTCTCAGCACATTCACAGAAGAAACCTTAAAGGGAAAGGCCCTGCCTAAGGCTGCATCGAGCCAGGTTACTTTTTTGAGTCTCAGACGTTCCTGTATAGCTGCTCTGATGAAACAGGGGAAACCACAGACTTCAGGAACAAAACCTGAAGTTTTGTATAGTGTGAAACACAACTTGCAGTGACCCTGCTCACCAAAGCTGGCAGCAGTTGAACCATTAGCCTCCTCTATGCCTAGAGCTCATTCACCTTTCATAAAACACAGCAGCTATTTCATAGGAGTTGCATTCTAAAGCAATTCGTTCACCTCGATCAAAGACACCACACCAGAAGCAAGTGTGTAAGTAAGCGTTAAATATGCAAGTGCTCCATAGCTAGCTGAATTCTCTCTTCTTAGTATCTTAGATATAACCAATACAGGTGAGTCAACTTTGGAGTGACAGAGCAGGGTTTCCAGATCCTTTCTGTGGTTCTTATCCTGTAACTCCAACCCTACCCACTAGTCCCTGTAGCTACCAGCTCCATCAAGCCAGATCTGGCAGATGTTGCCTGTTGATCCACAGTATATTTTACAATGATGAAACTCATCCATAGCGATAGTGAAGTTGGCTACTTCATGTACCATGGCATTACACGTAGAAACAGAAAAACCACTTCAGCTACAGCACTCATTTACTCTAGACCATAGCCTCTTTTCCACTCCCCCAGCAGCTGTGGACAGCCAGCCTCTACTTGGGTCAACCAGCTTCTTCAGTCAATAGATTAACTGAGAGAAGCTCATTCTCAGTTCACCTTTCATCAACTATCATTGCTGAGATATAGTAAGCAGACCGCGGTGTTTAAAATGTAGGCCAGATCACAGAACTAAAATCAACCCTGACTTGGCAGTGAATTGTAAAAGGCTTTGAAGAAGCAGCCAAACACTACAAAGCTTGGCATGCTCACAGCCTAGCTAAAAACATAATAACAAACCTTCCACTTCACAAGACCTAGGTCAAGAGGTTGTTCAGTTCGATTTGCATCGCTGATGCAGCCAATGATATACAAAGGGCTTTGCTATTTCGGTTTTCTACAGTTAGTTCCTTTCTTTTGAAGAACTCAAACTTGAACGTAAAAGCTTTCCAGACTGACCTGCCATTTGATTTAATGAAGATTTGCTTCAGTAACCACAACCCAAGAATACATTCGGGGACACACAGAAACCCACAAATGTTAAGCTCCACTGGAAACATAAGATAAATTTCTATTCTTTCCAGGAGAGAAGTCATAGTGTTCACTTTTGTACCCCTGCCACCATTAGATCTCTCAAAAGATTACAAACCAAAAGTTAAAAACCATATACAAAAAGAATGAAACAGAAGCTATTAAACAGCTCATTGATGGGAACTCAAAGCTTTTCTATCTGAAATTAAAAAAAAAACCACCACTAAAAACATGAAGTCAAAAGGTTCACCTTCAGCACCTCTTAACAAAAAAATCAAGTATACTTTTGCAATTTACTGAAAAGAAACTGCAACAGCAACATATCTATGAAGCTCCTGTAACTCAGTCTGAGCAGGCATTAGAAGTATAGGACTTGTATGCAAATTAAAATGTTACTAAAACTCTTTAAGTTGACTGTAGATATCAGATGAAATGCCTGAGCAGCTGAATTAGTGTCACGTTGATCTGGAGGCACAGTGAGTTTACAGAATTTTTAATACAGGTTTGGCTCGTTCTGTGAGCTTTAATTTTGATTCCTTTAGAACTGAAATAACACAGTGCTCTGATATTCATGGCAGCTTGCATTTGGCAAAAGCATCACAAAAGACAATGAAACTACAAATCCTGGAACCAAATGAAAGTGAATTTTTACTTTAAATTTTGTTGGTGAAAGATATATTTCTAAGCTATCAGCAATACAAAATATGTATCAGTAAGTAGAATTAAAAAAAAAAAAAAAAAACACCCCCAAATATATTTTCTGTCCCTGTTTCTCAAAGGGACTTATTATATTGAGGGGAAGGGATACAGACAAGGTACAACACTTTCCGTGAAGGACTGTGCTCTTTTTCTTCTGCTCTGACCCTTGCCTTCTGCTCCACTTACCCCCTTCCCCTCTCCTACTCACCTTCAACACAACAGTAAAGGAATTCAGAGAAGCCAATTAATTAGGAAGACAGTCCTGCCTACAATCATGAGTTATCTCTCTTCTTTCATCGAAGCTTATCTACTTAGAGGCAAAGACTTAATGCCAACACACATAACGCTCAGTATTCTCTCCAGAGCCTACTGTACAATGATGAATTTCTGAACTTAATCCAGAACCCTTTGTGAGCCTTTCTGAACAAAAATAATCAGCGGGCTGTCAAAAGTGAACTACATGCATCCCAAAACAAAAAGATAGCAGCATTAAGTGCAACATATACTACGCAATTGCCTTCTACAGGTAGCACATCCCATTGACTCAAGTCTACGGATCGTGCATTATCAAGTCACGCTGCTCCTTAGCGAATAAGTGCAAAGTTTTGTTTGTGATGTTACTGTACTTTCTGCCCACACAAATATTCTATGCATTTTTTTCTTTGCAATGCATGTAACTGATACTGTCATGTTATTTTAAAAAATTGTTTTAAAGATAATTGCTGACTTCCCAGGAGAGAAAGAAGAAAGATATTTCCCCCCTCCCCCTCTTTACACAAACCTCTGTGGGCTTATAACAAAATCAAATAAAGAGGGCAGATGATCCTTGCTCTTAACTGGCCAGTCAGGCTTTCCAACAACTAAACTGTATTGTACAAATACACAACAAAATAATAAAGCAGCCAAGGAGTTTCTTCCAGAGCTCCTTCCCTATTAGTAGTCCATTCTCTTCCTTTACTCCATCTCCTACAGCATGAACTCCTGCATCAAAACCAAGTCTGCTCCCTCACCCCTCAGTCAGGTCCTTGCAAGATTTAGCTATAGGGGAATATCTGAGGTGCAAACAGTGTGATAGGCTTCAAACTGCTTAAGACACTTTACCAGTCACCATAAATTTCTTTATTAAGAAACAGCCCAGTCTGATCTTCTTTATTCACAGTTGTATTAAGCTGGGACATCTTTTCATATTAATGTTCATCTTGACAAGGGAAACACCGCTGTAATTGATGCAAGCTTCGAAAAAATGCAGGAAAAAAAAAAGACAGGAAAGGATGGGACATTTCACATGAATACAAAGAGGCCTATTAGTAATACCAACAGTTTCTGGAAATGATGATAGTGCTTGTGCTCCAGGGATTAGGCATTGGCAGCTCTATTGCAAGTTTTTTGAGGGCGTCTTTGGACCATGACTGAAGACAGGACACTATACAAAAAGGACAATGAGTCTAAACTAGTACATTTAATTCATGTGTCTAAAAACTGAAATGATTAAATCCATAAAAAATTATCCCTCTTAACCTTTAGAAGAATAGACTGAGGGAAAGGACAATAAAGACAGAAAAAAGAACGGAGTGCAACAAAATCCTTTCACACTGAGGGATAAAGTCTCAATACAAAAGCAGTCAAAGCATTTTTTCATTGTCTAAAAGCCCAATGAGTAATGAAACACTGAAGAGGGGCAGTGTGCTGAGCAGAACTGCTGTTACCATCTAAAATTATCACTTAGCAAAGCCAGTTTTGACTATCAGTGCAACATAGCATTTCTCTCAAAGCTATAAATTTAGCCTTTGAAAAAAAACAAGATCAATGACACTCAGAAGATACAGTGGTGAGTTCACTTCACATACCACAACAATAACTAAATCAAGGGACACCTAAAATCTCCAGTCTAGTACACAAAGAGCGCTAGTAAGAGCGAGAACTCATTAGAATACAATGCTATGTTGTATTCTTACATTTGTAAGCTGCAAATGGGAGGATTGTTTAATATCATGTGGATTGTCTAATATCATGACAGACAGTCCCCAGTAGCCGGAAAGCCAAGCAGTGTGTGTTGGAACAAAATGAACAGATGTAATTCATACTCACAGCACCAAAATAGGGGGCCTGATGTACAACACCTGTGCCTTCCTCCTCCTTCACGTAACTGTCTACTACCACAGCAAAGGCACCTTTATCTTTGCACTGTAACACAAAAATGTTTTTCATATACATATATATAGCACAAAACAGAATTCTTAAGAACAGGGAAGAGCCACTAGCCACCTGCAAGAGTAAAGAACTGCATCGAAGATAAGTGACACAGTAAAATGTGGCATTCCTAACATTATTTAATCGTTTCACATAGCTAAGACACCCAGGCTGTATACTTCATTTAAACAGCGTCAGATATGATTAAATCTAAGACCTCTCCAGAAGGCCTCATTGCCAATTACTCTTCAAGCCACAGATGTTCACACAGTTCCTGTGCTTAACAGACCACAAATCAATACACTCCTCTAAGCGAGCATACAATCAAGAAAGCTACAGGGATTCTATATACAGAAGTCTCCTTGCATTTTTGTATATCTGCCTTACCTTCTAATTTTAAGAGTAGTTTGCTTTTAGTAGCTTAGCTTTTATTTTAGTTATTTCCTCCAGAGGAGTGAGAAGGTGCTAAGTATCAAGTAAAACAAAACAAACAAACAAACGAACACCCACCAAAAAAAAAAAAACAGAAAAAATTGCCAAGAAAAGATCTGACAACTTTCACTGCGTTCAGTATGTACATAATGAAAATTAAAGAGTTATTTTCTATTCCTCAACACAAAAGCAGTAAAAAAAGTTACTGTAGTCACAGCTGAATTAAATGTTACAAAATATTAGGTTTCGCTTTTTCTGAAGAGGGATATTTTGAGATAAGACATCCATTCAAAGAAAAAAAGAAAAAAAAAAAAACCACCAAACACATAGATGTCCATCTGCTCCTCAGAAGTACAGCAGGACTCAAAAAATGTATCCATTCCAAACCTTTACACCTGCAGTCCCATTTTTCAGATTCAGCCATGACCTTTCTCTAGAAATAACAGGTCCCGCTCTCTACAGAGGTTTTCTCACCTCTGCCGACTTCAGCACATGCCTCAGAACAGATGGTAGTCACTGTAATCCACTTCAACTCTTTGAAAAATTTAATCCATTTTTAATCAGATTTTTTTTTTTAATATATATAAATTCTCTACCCCCTCTCTTATTGCCACATATTCTCTTATCGTCTGCGGTGCTATTAACTATGCTAGGCTTATGAAGCACTTAAATGCTGCACAGGAGGACACCCATAAAAATAGATACAGCCATAGTTATTCTAGCAAAGGCTTTTAACTCTTCGATGGAAAACACTACACATCTGCAACTGTTTTCCACAGTCAAAGTCATTCTCTCGTGAACAGAAATTTTGTGGACTTAACAGGCAGATGGCAGAAGCTCACCAGATGAAAAGCTGAGAGAATACTGCTTATTTATTAATGTGAATTGGAAGTTTCTCTGCAATCTAAGGTCGAACTACTATTTATCACTGAGCTCTTACTCTGGGTATATTTAAAATTTAAGGGAAAATTATAGAAAACAGCCAACCTTCCATTTTTGAACCTTTCACTAGGATTTTGATCTACTTTAATCCAACATGGGGTTTGTTATTAGGACACAAGATTCTTATAAACAAGGAATACTGGGAATCGTTTTTACATTTGTCGTTGTATCCTGCATCAAACACCAAACTTGTTCATCTTACCTGAATAAAATATTCAAAGAGTGGTTTATATTTCTTGCCTTTAAGAGCAATGCCAGGAAACCTGAGGAGGAAGATTTACACGAACACAAATTAACAACTTGAAAATTGCTTGGTCAGATGGTAGGAATGCTATTTTTCCCTATTTTGTTTTTTTCCCATTCCTTTTCTCCCCTCCCTAACAGAATTTGACTTTGTAAGGTGAAGAAAAAAGTATTTACTCAATAGTTTGCTTCCCATTGCTTTAGCAATTCGGGCTTGGACAAGAACTGTAGCATGTCATAATGCATCTCTGCTAACAGTCAACAGGTACGCTTGTATTTGACAGTCTTTCAATCAAGCAATCATTGTAAGTTAACGTAGGTATTAAGCATTAATAACAATCTATTTCTGGTAAAGCTGTGCAAGGAGCTTCTGGATAAAACACAATTTCAATTTAACATTCTTAACAACAAAGCCCTATAGCTCAGCACATTCAACAGAACTAAATAAGCACCGGTCCAAACCACCTGAAAGTTATATGCACAGAAGATTGTGATACAAGGTATTGCAGTGTTTAAAGCTTGGACACCTCATTCCTTTTCCTAAACTAGGCATCCAAGCTCTCGATGGGCATCCCAGAGAAAGATCCAACACAGCCAAGACTGACTGAGGAATCGACTGAGCCAGACAAGAAATGCAAGACGGAGACAGAGCCTGTAGGTCTGGCTGTCTTCAGGCTTCTGACAATAGTCGACACCTGTGGTGATTAGGTTGGGATTCACTGCTCAGAACTCTCCTGAAAGTGCTTGTATCTTCCATTGCAGGAAAAAGTCTAGTTAAAACTCAACTTCATTTAATAGATGGGATAGCTCTCTGAATGTGTCACAACTGTAGTCCTTCCCTATACTCTTATTGATCCAGATCTTCCAAAACAGTGGTCAAACCGTAAAACATTTGACTACTTCAAAGTGGGGAACTCTACAAAGCTGTTTCATTGTACAAAAAGGAGCTCAAGCAGTATTTAATGCCAAATTAAAAAGCATGGCTCCTCAGGTCAGCATACATAATATCCACTAGGAAAAGGGGAGATTTCTATTTTAAGCCACAACTTCACGGACGGTCTATATATTTTATATTACAAACAGCCTTAGGAATGTTTGAGGTGCTTAATTGTAATCAGATGAGAGAAAAGCATCCCAGTGCTCAGCCACAAAGATGTGGGAATGCTCAGATACAGGACATGAAGCACTAGAACTGGCTTTAAAAAAAAAAAAAAAAAAAAAAAAGAGTAGTTAAAGTCTTACTTAACACAAGTGAAAGGTAAGGGATGTGAATCACATTCCCGATTTTCCCTTTTGAGATCTGAAATATTTTATTTATCAAAGTGCTGAACTTCAACCTGAAAATTTATAGTGCTGCCTTCTTATGACCTAAGTTATAGTAATAATAGACTCATTTAAAGTCACTACAGTAATCCTTCACTCTCAAGATATCAGAAATCTTTGTTGGATTCTCTAGTATCCAAAAGAGAAAACAGTGGAAAATAGTGTTAAGGAATGAACTGTTTAATATGCAAATGGATTGAAATGTAACACAAAGGGAAGAAAATCCTCATCAATAATTCCGTATCTACCACTGCTAAATAAAATTACAAGCCACTCAATGGCCAAAAGTGGGGTAACATACAGAGACTTTTGTGCAAAGCTGCAGAAAGTATTCTGATAAAGATGGTAGCCATCTCATCAGCGAAACAAAGTAGTAGTATTCCCATTTGTTCTCACACAAAAACCTGTCATCTGCATCTGGGAGGAAAGGGGAGAGAAAAGTCAGATGGGGGCAGGGGCAGAAGGCTGAGAATACTTAGGAAGTTCAGATGACTTCAGATACAGAAAATTTTCAGTAAGATCATTCCTTGGCTTCAGCCTGCCACCTGGTATACAGCAAGTGTCACGATTTTCTCCCTTGAGGGCTTAACTGCCTGAGAACTTAAAAGTGAGCTAAAGAAAGAAAAAAGTTAAAAGTAGAAATGGGAAAGTTCATTTCCATGAACTTATATACTTATAGATCTAAATCTTTAAAAGATCCATTCAGCTACCAGCTACCTCCTAATTGTCTCACATTTCACATTTGAGAAAACTAATTTATTGCATAACATAAAAATTGGAGCATGACCAAAAAAAAAAAAAGTCAGCTTGAGAAGACTGTGGCACTAATACAGAAAGAAGAAAAATATACCGCTCTGCAATGAGAACAGAAATTGCTAGCAGCCTTATGT
>VZSZ01006188.1:0-27979 GCA_013398815.1 Ibidorhyncha struthersii | reverse complement strand
AAAAAAAAAAAAAAATTAGAAATACAAATAGCCAGGGACATAAGCAACAACTACTGAAACCTGTGTATGATTGTCCTAAAAAGCAGGTACTTCACAGTTCTGATAAAAACACCCCACCAAAAAAGGTCAAAATGTTCAGTACATTCCTGGATACGGAATGACTGCAACCAGACTGAAATTAAATTTGTAGTATTCCATTGAAAGAAGGATTTGGAACCAAAAGACAATAGATCAACAAGTATTAATGCATCTACCTTGCTTATGGTTTTTTTTAAGTCTATAGGAAATGCATTCAAAAGTATTTAAGAAAATCGAGTGGTTTTGGTAGAAGGCTTGGTTTTTAGACACTCTGGAGAAGTTTCAAAAGACTGGAAAGCAACACGGTGCCTATACTTCAAGAGAGAAATGGAGTACTGATAGATCTAAAAGCCAGTCAGATTAGCATAACAACTTGATTCATTTTTAAGTGATTGAACAGTTTTTAAGAAGTGCTAAAGAACATACAACATGAATTTGTCAAGAACAAGTCACACCAAGCCAAATTACTCCTTTTTAGGCAGACTACCTGGCTTAGATAGCAAGCAGGCAGAGAGATTTAAATCTTACTGGTAGTAAGCCTTTTGACACTGTGACGTGTCATTCTGACAGACACAAATGTTTTAACTGGGTGACTGCAAGTTTACATGGACGCACAACCGCTTTGAGAAAAAACGTTATTATTAATTCAGTATCAGACTGAAAGAAAATTTCCAGTGGTATCCTGGCAGAGACTATCATAACACAACACTACTCAACGGTTTTACTGATGATTCTGAAAGGAGGAAAAAAATCTGGAGATCAGAAGTTCTGTCAACCCTGAAGAATGAGAGCACTGAAAATCATCTTTATAAATTGAGTACCAGCTAAAATTGCTACAGAGTAAGCGATCGATGAAGAGAATTCGGTTTGGGGGTTGGGGGACAAATCAATGAAGAAATACAAAATAAGAATTACTCAACTGTCACAGTATAAGGCAGAACAGACAACATCTTAAGCAAACATTCCAGCTCTGTATTCCTGTAATTCAATGACTACATGTAATTGCTTAGCTGAAATAAGATGTATCCTCCTTTTTTTAAATGTTTTNAATAAAAAATAAAAAATAAAAAAAAAATAAAAAAAAATAAAAATAACTGATGCCAGAAAAGAAGGGTTGTTATTCTCAAAAAATTTTCTGGTCTTTGGGGTTTCTTTTTGTTTTATTGTGGTTTTCTGTTGTTTTTTTGTTGGTTTGTTTGTTTTTTTACCCACTGCACAGGACTGAATAAAGTGAGCAAATAAATATTTGTTGTATTTTACCTCTTTAACAGGTTGACGTTTTATACAAAAGATTTAAGAGAAGCCAAGCTACGTACTTTGTCTGAATTTAATACCTGCATCCCCTATCCACTGAACTAAGATGAAGAAGCAGTCTTCAGAAAGCATTAACTTCCACTAACTACATAACTTAGGTAGACCATCCTAAGGAAGCAGTATTTACCTGCTAAAGACAATGGGTTTCCTTTTGCCCATTTGCCTTTAAATATTTACATAAGGTTTAGAAAGTGTTCAGCATTTGGACAATCTCCAGGGTTTTTTGAGACTTTTAAATTAATGTCTTTCTAAGAAAACAAACAGAAAAAGGAAAAAATAAGGAACCCTTTCCCCACCACCACAATACAATGATCCAATGAAACTTTTCTTCTATTTATAACTTCATGTACAAGACTAATTTGTTCTAGTACATTTCAATCTCTTTTATAGATTTTTGCAAAGTATCATCATGCAGGGAAACCCATCTTTAGATAACTGCAAACCCCAACTTCTTGAAACATCTAACTTCTGATCTATAAAAATACTGGAAGTTAACAAGTGTGTAATAATTTATGTACTTGCCTGTCAAGTATTGCGTATTCACTGTCAGATTTGTACAGTGCTATCAGCCTGGATTCCATCAAAATGTAAATCTTTCCTGTGGCATTATCTAGAACATAAAACAAGAAGTTACATAAATCTCAGTTTAATACCCTCATTTGCACCATTATGAAACCTTTCAATTTATGCAGAATGGTATCATATTAGCTATAAAACTGCCCAGAATAATCCTGCTGATGGACCACTAGTTTCCAGCTAGTTCTTCTCCCTACAGTCACTTAATGAACACTTCTGAAAAGTTACGTTTATCAGAAGCCACAGGGTGAAACCCAGTCCACTGATTTTCAGTGTGGTTCTTTGTTTAAGAGGCAGAAATACCCTAACTTGTCTATTGTCATTGTGCCAAAGAAAAGCAAAAAGGTTTCGGTATACGTAACTGAAATGGAGGGAAACAATTGGAAGATGGATGATTACTACATAAAAAAATCAGTATTATTAAGTTGACATTAGGGGTAACGATTGCATTTTATGTTGCCTTTCTCAGATTTACTATTCCAATCAATTTTATGCTTGGATTTCTTTTTAAAGAAGTAAATACAAACAAAAAGTAAAACTTTATGAAGGAAACCTATTTTCTACCCCCAAATAACCCTGAACTCTCAATTTCAACGACAAGTTTTATTCAGACCTTACCACCTTAGTCAGAGTCACTAATCCACCAGCAGTCAGAGGACCAAAGACACCCAAAACCAACTCCTCAGCATCTCAGGCAGGTGTGGGTGTCATTTTTGAAAGTATTCAATAACACTTTTTGAGATAACCAAATTTATGTTAAAATTTTTGAAAACTGAACCGTATTTAGGTTGCTCTTAAAAAAAAAGAAAACCTAAATACCCGGAATTCACTGTAAAGGCCTCTGCAACTTTTCATGTTTAACATCACCTCAGTCACACACTAGATTCATGTGGTTATGTTGGAACTGGAAATTATATGTTTGGCATTTTTGTGCTCCAGTTTAAATGCCATCATTAACTTGACTATCTTTTTTTTTTCTTTTCAAAGTATACTGAAAAGTCAGAAAAGGTGAGCAATTTGGAAGAACCTGAAAACAGCAATGCAAGAAGTACTTTTATCTGAATTCCTACTTACTTTTTTATTTAAAAAAAAGGCGGGGTTGTAGATGAAAATATAATTAGATGACTGCATTTCAAGAATAAAACAAATTCCTTTCCCAAGTGAAAAGGAAGGCACATCATAACNCTAAAAAAAAAAAAAAAAAAAAAACGGAACCGCAAACCCTGGAAAACTACTTGAAGCAGTAATGAGAAAAGCAACAGCCCATATTGTTTAGGAACCCTAGAGGGCCTGCAGCATACAATTCCTGAGCTGCTGGGCGCTCTTATGGAAGAAATTACCTTATAGTACAACTTTTTTAGCCAGGCACAACCAACTAGTCCATGAGTAAGCCAAGGCACTTTGGTCAAATGTACTCTTACACTGGAAACCACAGTATGTACACCTTGCCTTAAATTTGTGCTGAAAACCCCAGGCTTTTCTGTCAGGTTGAGAGTAGCATGTGACATCTTGGGTCTGTTATAGGTTAAGAGAACAAAAGTGTTCAGTTACTGCAAATTAGCTGTCATATAGCAGTAACTTGCTTAAAAGCCTGAGCTCCAAGAAAAGAGGGAAGAAAAAGAGCTAGGGACACTCAGTCACACTTCTCTGTCTCTCAAATACAGTGTGACTTAAGAAGACAGATAAAACATTTGCCCTTGTTCTGTATTTCAGCTACCAATATTTTTTAGGGAATAGTCCTCATAATGCATGTAAAAAAAAAAAAAAAAGAGCACAGCAGTTGGAAATCATCAGCCTCATAGGGATTAAATCTCATCCTTCAAAACAGCACTGATCCAACCCCAGCAAGGTGCTATAAATTTATCATAAAGCAGTCTATCATACAAAATATAGGTACATATTCACAGGCAGTGAACAAAAATGTTCATTATACGTCACCAGTTAACACTTGCCTCTCAATTTTACATATTGCAATTCTGGATTAACGCAAAGGGCCAAATTACTAGGCAAGGTCCAAGGAGTAGTGGTCCAAGCAACAAGAGAAACACTTGCATCTTCATCCAGTGGGAAGCTCACAATCACTGAAGGATCTTGAACATCCTTAAAAACAAGATAAAGTCAAAGGGGGAAAACAAGGGGGGGGGGTGAAGTTTTACTGCATGTATTAGTGAGAAAATACAAATCTAAGTAGTAACTATTACTGCCATCCACCAAAACCTGTCTTGCAACTTGCCTAGTTCATCGCTGTAGTGGTAGATGATGTGGCAGCCTAAGGTTTGAAGAGAACCCCAGTTGCAATGTTCCTGTACTATACCAGTGTAAGATTTCAGTCCAACAAGGCCACAGGGTTAAAAATTAAGACTAGCAGCAAGATTTGGGGAATTAGCTGCCAAAACACCAGAGAGCTGAGTGCCGGTTCCCTCAGGTACCTCTTAAAATCCCATTTTAAAAGTTTATAATCAATCTCAACTGTCAAGAAAGTCAGCAGTTTCTCTGATACTGCTACACAAACCCTTTTCCCACCTTTTCCTCTAGAGTCAGGGAGCAGGAAGAACAGCCATCACTTAAGATGCAATCTCTTATTAAGATGATGTTGTTTAAAAGAGAAAAAAGTTTGCAGTACTTAAAAACAAGAGTATGTCAATATTCAATAGTAAAAAAATCGCAAAGACGACCTTTGTCAGCTATTCTATATAAAACTTCACCTCCAAATGAGTCAAATAATCCCCTTAAAACAAGTTTCTTTCAGACAAGTACAATCCTATTCAGTCACTTCACACATTATGAAAAGCAGATTGAAAAGCGTCTAATCTTGCAAATGTGGAATTTTCACTATTAATTTTAATTGCCAAACAAAAATGGGTGCCATGTACACAGACCCTAAACACAAGAAACCTTAAACACACATCCCCTCATCGTCTAGCACAAGGCACTCTGGTTTCCATCCAGCATCGTGGAACAGTTAATGGCATCATGGGACAGGCAGCTATTTATGTCTGAGCTAAGGGCTGCTCCAGAGGGAATTTTCTGTGAACATCTGGTGCAGTCAACAGTAAAACATAAATATTACATAACTCTCGAGCTGCGCTCAATGCCAAGCAAAGATCGAGCCATCACTACAGTTCTGTCTCTACCAATTGTTAAACAACAATGAAGGCTATTCACTTTGTTTTCTGAAGCACTAAGTTGACCAGGTAGATAAAAAACAACTGGCAAGCCATAAAAAAATGACATCCAAGCTGCCAAGTAATGGCATTTTATAATGTTTTATCTGTTCACAAAATTATGCCTGCTTTCATCTGAAGAGAACACTTCTTCAGTTAAATGTAATACAAGCTGCTGACATAGTTTACTCGAGTGTACATTAGACACCTAACTCAGTTTCTAAACATGCTTCTTCTGTCCTGTTTCTCATCATTTGTGTCCTGATTCTCACAGGATCGATAAACAGAAGCCAAAGCCTGCCTTCCATAGTGAGAAAGGTAACAGCTGCCTTACACCCAGAAATGACTGGTCTCGCCAAGAATAAATCATGTCAGCTTATGGACCCTCAACATTTCAGTCTTCAAAATACCACCTCTAGCAGACAAAAAAGATAATTTTTGCATAAAGTGGCAGAGGAGCATACCCCACACACACACTCTACTGCTTCTAGAGGAAGAAGTAGCATCTAAATATTTCATTAAGACTCGAGAAAAGAGCTTTGCTCTGTGGAAAAGGGGCACACACACAAAAAAAAACCCAGAGACAAAATAGTCTTTGTTCTAAAGAAAGCTCATTAATCTGAGCTTATATAAATGTCAGTTAATAAGTACCAGCAAAGTAGTTGTTTCAGTTGTCAGACAGTCAAAGACATTGAGTTATCTTTGCCGGTCTCACTTTCTTAAATCACAAAACCTTTGTTCTTCAATATGGTCTAATACCCCTCAGCAATACTGAAAGCTCTAGTACCTGCGGACTGCACGCTGTATTTAAATATTTGTTTTAAAAAACACTATTTTTGGCCTTCTTTAGTCAAGACGTAAAAAAGACCAGATGTACAATTTGTGCTAGCTCTCTGCTGTAACAACATAAGTGAAAGATTTAGAACATAAGGATATGGAGGCCTGGGTGGGGACTGGAAAGGATACAAAACCTCTGTCCACAAACTAACATGAAATTTGGAAAACTGGGACACAAATTCTGCCTTCACATATATGAACATAAGATTGTTGCAAAAGAGAAGCTGCATCTACTATATCTAGTCATTCATTTTTACAGGAACATCTTATAAAACATAGTATACCATGCATTGTATTAGGTAAAACACTTCCTGGAATTTCTCAATCTAAATTAATGACTCTTAGAAGAGCTATTATCCTACCACTCTATCAAACATGGCCTTTGACAATTCTTATTAAAAAAAAAAAATACTGAAGCTTTCCAAATGGAAGACAATAGAGGAATCTGATTGCAGCATCTAATGTACACATATACTGACTTACCTTGTAATTCTGATGGGACTCAAAGTTTGACAGTGGGGTGTTGCACGCAGTTGAAAAAGGCATGACCTTAACACCTCTATACACCAGTCCTTTGTCATACAGTTGCTTGAAAACCCACCTGGAAGTAAACAAGGAACATGGAATAGTACTTGGTGTTTCAAATTGAGTAAATCAACTGCAAAATGGGATTCTGCTCTAGCTGGAGTGCCATTCTGAACTATGCCTTTTTTAAACAATCAATCATCAACTAAAGACAATATTTGCAAGTCAAAAGGAAAGAGATACGTTGATTGCAACTGTATTTCTGGCTGATTTTTAGCTTTAGGTGATTCTCCCAGCTTGGTTTTCCATGCGCTGACTGCACAGCACATAGATTCATCAGCAACACAGACTTGTGCTTCATCTAAATACTTTCTCAAACTTCCTGAATACAAAGACCACCTGAAATTTGAACTATTAACACGGCTGAAATCAGTCATAATTTAGAGAGAAGACGTGTAGTGACATGGCTGCTCACTTATCACATGATATTAAGCACCTACTACAGCAAACAGTGCTACAGAACAGAGACAGATACAGGTTAGAGATACCTGCAACGCACCCCAAGGAGATCCCGACAATCTGAAGAGCATTTTTCACAAAAGGGTACAGCTAACCATGCAAAGTAATGAACTTATGGTCCCACAATTCACATTAATGTCCTCCTTCTATTAATTCATCTCACTCTGGTCTCAATTCCTGTCCAAGATCACAGTCTCACATCAAGCTTTAACTCTGCTTATGAAAACTTCAGTTACAGCCTGTAGCATATTTGGATCCTTATACCTTCTTGAAATAAACAAGACAGCACATAATATTACAGTACGACAAATTGAGTCAATGCTCAAGATAAAGGGAAGCTGAAAAAGAAATATACTTCACACAGTAACTCATCAAGTGTCCACATGATGGACAAAACCCTACTTTTCTCTGTATCTGAATACTGCAGGGTTTGATAAAGGATTGTCAACACTTACCAGCTTATGTCAGCTCTCACTGACTTGCACACTTAGTGGTATAGTCTGCAGGTTGGCTACCTTAACATTAAAGGCAGGAGAGGGCAAACCTTAAATAATCACACCAAACTCAACTAAAAAAAGTATCAAGAGTTTCTGCAGAGCCTGGTCATTTCAAATTCCACATCCAAAGTGTTAAACACTGCTGACTTTAAAAACTCCTTAACTCAAACTATGTTTTCAAACCATCCTGATCACTTTTCTAGGTCCCTTTCCAGACAAATAGCTCATTGCTAAGCAACCAACCCCATCCTGGCAGGCAGCACTTTTTCCTGCAGGCTGTCATTTTGTGCTTGAGAATCTGGACCCGTACTTAAATCTTGCCTTCTATGTTTGAAAACCCAATCTTCAAGACAAAATGCAAGTAGATTATTGCACTGATTTCTATCTGCAGCCTGAAACAAGAACATCAAAAGATATGCACTGGCTTGTCATGGAAGTCATACGATATCTTAATCGGAATAATTATTATCCTGCAGATCAGACAGTTGGAGAAAATACAGACTGTCATATGGAGAAGACATGCCGTTCACTCAGATTCTTCTATGGACCTCTAGTAAAAGTCAAAAATTTCCTATGAGTGGTCACTAACATCAGAAAATTAAATAATCTGAACTATAATATGGATAAAGGCTGACAGACCCTCAGCAGCATCAATTTCTGCCTTGGAGAAGCCAAACCCAGAAGTCTTTCAGAGCTGTGAACTTCAACAAAGGTGCCTTACCTTACGTATAGCACACAAAAGTAACCCTGTTAAAGTAATAAATGTCACCCACAGGCACGCTGTGGCTGCCTGACTCCTAACCTAAATTCAAAACATAGCAACAAGTGCATCTGTTTTACAAGAGACTGTATCAACTTAAACTTGCATAAATATAAACCAGTCTTTTATAGAAGTGATTCGTGCATACAGTTTCATCAGCTTTCAGCATATAAATTTGAGCTGGCTAATTGCAGAAGTTTTCATGCAAGTTAAAAAATTTTAAATGTATGCTCACCATCTCAGAGCATAATTAATGCAGACTGTGACAAGTGACAGCAGTTATACTGAAGGTGTTCTACGTGCCTTTCAAAAACAGTTAACTAAAATATCTATAGAAAAAAGCTCCACTTTATCTCTACTTTCTAAAGAACACTGCCTACTAACAGCATAGAAGAAAACTACTCAGAGAAACACTGAATATTTAATTCAGCTGTAAATATAACTGTAAACTTCAGGAAAGGTGAACACTAGATGGAGCTGCCAAGTTAAAAATCCAAGCCAGCATCTCCCTCTTGTGGTAATTCTGCCCTATTGCGAACCAAGTGCTCCCCAGTTGTTCCACCGCTGAGCAAAAAGATGGGCTTTCAACCCGCATCATTCTTCAGACGGTTCATAACGACCATTCATTTGTAGTTTATCGTAACCACTTCTCTCAGACAACCATTCCAACATAGTAAGTGGAACTGTAATTGAGTCAAGACTGCTGCTTGATACAATAGCCCTCGTTATCACTACAAAAAGCTGTTATCTTGAAAAACACCTAATTGGTTTCCTTAATAAGAAAGCTTCTGAGAACAGTTCTTGGGTGACCATCAGAAACGCACTGGACATGACTCTCAAAGAGCTTCCTGCTAGCAGCACTGCCCACCTAAAATAAAGCAACTGCTAAAGATGAACCTAGCTCTAACAGTAAGAGTCACTTACAGCTGGGTATCACGTTTTGCTTAAAAATTCAACACGTGATCTTTTAGACAATAGCCAACCAACCAGTGTTTTAACCCTTATGCTTGCAAAATGTTGAGAATTTGCTCTGGGTTTGTAAGCCAAAATTGAAAACTGCAGTCCCTTCTGAAATAAATAAGCTAACAAAAAACGCCACAGAGTTCCTTTCTACAGACAATCAGAAAAAGTTTATTCACAGAAGTTAGAAATTAAACCCTGTTCCCCTAAATTCTGCTACATTTCTCCTCAAATGTAAATAAATGTAGTTGCATCCTCTTGGCTGTGGGAGCAGCACTTACATACTCCTTTACTGAAGGAAAATGAGGTTAGGGAAAAGGTGAATTCAAGATGCGTATTTCAGCCACTTGTTAATGGAGAATCTGCTCCCTAAAGGTGCAAGGTAGCTTTAACTTCTAAAAATCATGACACAAACTGAAAACAGTTTGTTGTTCCTAAAGCATCATGAGGGAATGACACAACTGGTTCGAGCCCAGTCAGTAACCAAGACTGCGAGTTACTCTCGCCATAGGCATAACTTCCAAGAAATTAGAGCTTTGCTACAGTATTCATCAACCCAACTCACATACACACCATGCAAACACCACATACATATAATCAAACTCCTACAAAGGGAGTTTTTGCTTCCAAAAGACACTGAATCAGTCAATGCAATACTCAAAACACCCTTGGCATCCCACACAAAATCCAACATTCCACAGTATCCTCTAGCACATGCAAAAGCTAGTTGCCCTCTTCAAACACGTACATTCACTTCACATCGAAGAGAAGGATTTGATCTTCGAGCTTCTCAAGTTCCTAGTGTCATTCCTTTGGGGTATCAAGTGATTTCAAGTGATCAAGTGGTTCTGTTTGCAATGACTCAGTATCTAAGGGTTTGAAAACTCCTCGCTTTCCAGAAAATGAAAGTACTCTTTACTAACATTGAGAAATTATTTTCAAACTCATATAAAGTGCTTTCCCCCATTTTTTTCTTTTTCAA
The DNA here is from genome assembly GCA_013398815.1 of Ibidorhyncha struthersii. Classification (NCBI taxonomy): domain Eukaryota; kingdom Metazoa; phylum Chordata; class Aves; order Charadriiformes; family Charadriidae; genus Ibidorhyncha; species Ibidorhyncha struthersii. The sequence continues at coordinate 17,767 of VZSZ01006188.1, read as the reverse complement.
GAAAAAAAGCCAGGAATTGTAAACTCAGTTACCGACAAAGACTAAAAGTAAGGTGGGCAAAACATTACAACAGCAGGATCTAGAAGTGTATGATTTCAACATATCCATGGCAGTACAGATAAACGAACAAGATGATGGCTGTGTGACCTAGCATCAGTTCACATCAAGATAAACTGACAATTTAACAGCCTCTGTAGACTTAGGGGAAAAAAATAAAAATCACAAACACCACATTGTCCTGCAGAAGCCCTGTCATCTACATAGTTCAGCAAGCAGACTGCATCCATCCAAACAGCACCATAAGCAGCTGAGATTCTGAGGAAAAGGTTCTCCTGTAACTCATGAGAAGTATTTGAAAGACAAGATGAAATAAAAAAAGAAAGCAACAAACAAAACCAGATGCACAGGGATGAAAAAAAGAAAAAAGTACTCAAACAACACTGGACATGAGTCAAAAAAGCATAGACATATGAGGAACGTTAAGTGCCATAACAAACACAGACACCCTGTCTTTAGAATAACATCTTTAAGACACCTTCTTAAAGACAGAAAAAGCGTTTGTTCTGAGGCCTAGGAATAGTAGTTACAGAAGTAGTCAAGTCTTATGTTCAACTACCAGTGAAAGATTTAAAATCCCAGCGTACAGAGATTATTCTGCTCCAGGTCTACCCTCCAAGCTGTAATATTTAGATCAGTGTGTTGAATGATTCTGGATCAAGCCAGAAGTACAAAACACCTCTACAGCAGAAAGTATAAATATTTAAAACTGACACTAGACTTACCCCAAAGATCATCCAACTAAGTAGGAGTTCAGTACATTCTTCCTTCAAAATACAGGTAAAGACATAAAACAACAAGGACTGGAATGGTAAGAAGACAACAACAAGGAGACCAGAGCACTAAATGCACAAAAGAAATACAAGTGTAAGACAAAAGATGCAGGTAGCTAGTAGCAAAACGGATAAAACAGATTTCTTCTCTTCTAGAGAATCAGAGTCATGGAATACAGAAAATGCAATAGTGATTCCTATTAGGACCCAGAGGTCTGTTGTTCTGAAAACATTATGGTTTAGTGTTGGATAAACTCCATGTGCAGAAAAAAAATGAAGTCAGAAAACAACTTTTACTGCTTACACAGAAAAATAAAAAAAAAAAAAAACAAAAATCCAGTTGCTTTGACCTTTACAACAAACTAGTCCTCCTCTCAGTGGGGACTCCCCATTCACCTTCTCACTCGGAAGGGTTAAAGCAGCTGGACACTGACATTAGTGACAGAGCTCATCTTGCGAATACAGAGTATGAAAAAAAATTCATGCCAAAACAAAAGCAAAGCTACACAGAAGTAGTCAGGCAACCCAAGGCAAATGTTCCAGTTTCAAAAGCTCCCTACAATCTCTTCAGCTGCAGCTTAAAAGTAGTGCAGTGGCACCCCGAGCCTGATGCTACTATGGAACACGGAGGGGCAGGGCTGAGAGGCCAAAGGCCACTCCTGGTAAGGAAGGCAAGAGAGGTCCCCTCTTAATAACAATCCTAAAAGGAAAACTGAAGCTGGAGCAACTGAGATGGGTCCGGTAAAGGGAAGGCAGAAACAAAGTGTCCCATCACCGAAGGGAGCTCCATACTGCAGTTTCACAATAAACAGGGCAGAGTTTTCAGTTTACAGCCATGATCTCACACATGTAGAGTACCGATTTTCTACCGTAACTCAGAATGTTTTTCTTTCTCCCACAACCACTATCCAGTGTTATCACAAAAGGACTCAACAGTATCTTCTTAGAGTACAGAAGTAGCTTAGAAGTGTTTCCACCACCTGTGGTTTCACACAATATATGCAAGTCTTTCAAAATATACACAAAGCTTTCAACTGTTTTCAAAACTGAATTATGCTTAGACTGCAATTACCAAATTTAGCCACGAGATGGTGATAGAAAGTTGTTTAACTAACCCTGATGATGTTGAAATTAAAACCTCTGGTCATCAGACCCAGAAGCATGCCACAGCTCTGACCACAGAGCTTATTCACCTCCTCTCCTCAGCACTTCACAGGCTGTTTCCTTAGCAGCCAGGGAGAACTGCTCTTGAGCTGAAAACTCACACCCTGACTGAGAACTATCTAATAAGCCAGGAGCAAAAACGATAATCTACTAGTTATTTTTTTCCCCCCCAAAGTTCACATACTTCTTACTGATCCACAGTTGGTCTGAAAGAAGTTTCAGACCGTATCAAACCGCTCTCAATTTCACTGTATCCATCTCATGAGCTGTATAAAAAAAAAAGGCAACAATTTATTGCATGTTTGTTCCATGCTAGCTCAAGATCATCATTCTCATTGTACTGTTTACAGCGAAGGACACTTTTTCATTGAGATTCAAGCTGGCTGCAGGATAGATTTAAAAGTTCTACAGAATTAGAACTTAAAAGTTCTATTTAAGCTATTTAAGACATGAATAGTTGACTACATCTTCACACAAGAACTACTTGCAGTATCACCGCTTAATGACACCAACAGCCAACATTCCCCTGAAAAATTCTGCCATGATGCCACAATTTTGTCACTGGATGAAGTTCGGTTGTAAGTCAAAATTTAGAAAGCTGAAAATTCATTCTACTCTGTCAGCCACCACACGGCACAGCATCAAAATGTTTACAAAGCAGCCATTTCCAACAAACCCACTATAAAATATGAAAAAGAATCATATCATCCTGAGCTTGTACAGTATCTCTACAAACCAAGATAATATTAACAAAAGATGTATTTGGTGGCTGAGTCCTAAACTATTTCAAGTCTAAATAATTTGGATAAAATCAGCCACCACTGGAAACATTTACCTCAAGTATTACATTAGCTCACTGAACTCAACATATATGTCATGGATGAAAACATCATGTTTCAAAGAAAGCTAGAAATTCCAGTTGAGACCACTCCAGAACTGCAAGCCTCAGGAAAAGCTACACACAACAAAAAATTAACCTAAACGGACAGATTTAGCTGATTAAAAAACTAAAGACAAAATCCTTACCATATTTTAATCACAAAATCCATGGTTGCCATGCTCAATACTATTATTATTATCAATGGGCGTTTTTTTGGGCCTAAGAGCAGCGTTCTACTCCCACAGGCAGAACAAAAAAAAGACAAAAAAATCCCCCACAAACAGTGGACAAGCCAATATGGTCACCACGTTACAGTCATTATTTAAGTTTCTCTTTTGCACTTAGTTGGACACTATACTTTTAAAACTTTTTTTTTTAATTTAAAAAGGAACTCATTTTTTAAAAAATCAAATCAATTGTAAGAGAAGCACACTAGAATCTACCGTTGAAATGAACACTCCTAATGGACATAAAATGTAACTTCGCTAACACAGATTTTCAGTTTGATGATTGCCTAGGTAACAATCTGATTTTTTTAGAAAATTGTACATTATCCTGTCAAAAGCACTACTGTAACTACAGTTACAGTGCTCTCTTTAAGCATTATCTTCCTTAGCCTTGAAACAGGCATCCTGCATTCCTTTTCCATTCCCTTCCTCCATCCAGGCTGTGCAAACACTGGTGGTTCCACCTCCTGTTCTAGTGCAAGAGCAAACTGGCAATGGCATTGCGACATGCCCCTCCAAGACACAGAAGACTTTTCAGAAAAGCCAGTTTTTTAAAACATACTTTAAAAAACTTATTTCATGACATGATTACACAGAAAATTAACAGCATCAGGAAGCAAAAAAGTACAAAATTAATAGGTTGTCTGCCTACATGCTTCCTGAAATCTCATACCACTTTCAGATCCTAAGTTTATATTTTAAAGTCTGTACCCAAAGCAAGCATTAGAGGAGTTAACCTATGTAAGCCAGGTGAAAGACTAGAAATTTTCTTTCAAAGGGAGGAAAAAAAAAAAAAACAACAACAAACCAACCACAAAAAAAAGGCTTGGGCTGTTGACAGAGACCCTGTAGCTAGTTTAAGTCAAGTTTGTTTTTCAAATGGTCCATGGAAGATGCTAGTTAAACAGGATTTAAGGTGTCACTAAGTATTTTTATAACTTATAAAAGGAAGGTTTCTTGTCAGTCTTAGCTTTATCATTACACAGGGTTTTTTCAGCTAAGTTAGTTAAACATCTGGTCCCTTCCCACCATCTTTTCTGTGCTTATTGAAAACTCACTGGCACTTCAGCCCTCTACAACGGCTTCAGAGACATCCAGAAGTTCTGTCAATCCTTTATCATAACTATAGGTAACTGACTATACAATTAAAGGTTATTAGTAAAACCAATTTAAAGAACACCAGTAATACTTTAATATGCATATAATTTGCTTTTCAATGGCTTTTTGTCAGCATATACTCTGCTAAACTTCTTGCAATTCAACTTGTCATTCTATCACCTGAAGGACTCAGTTGCCACTTCTTCAGTGCATTAGGTCAATTTGATTACCCTTAACATATAAGGTTGTCTTGTCTTTTGGAATTCCAACAGTCACCCTGAATACATCGCCATGACACCCGAACTTTACTTAGCTCTGCACCAGGAGTCCAAGACAGTTGTCAAACTACACTGCCAAGAAAAAGATAACAGCAGATTCCCAGCCTCTAAATTCAGGCTTGAAGAAGAGGTTTAGAGCTAAACAGAGTTTGGATAGTTTGCCCATTTGCAGTTGACAGTGTAAAGAACATCAAGAATGTAGAGATATAATGTAATTTCCTAAACCAAGGAAGGAACATAGTAGTAGATCTCCAGAACTGCTTTTAAGTTGACTTGGAGCAGCAAGATTTCAGGGCTCCATAAAAGCAGTACTGTTGTACCTTATTTTGAAAAGCCCTACTATCCTGAAGAAGAAGAAAGTAGATCAATTAATTCCCTCACTTCAACATCAAGACATTTCACATCACCTTAACTACTTTGCCCATTGTTTATCTGAATTTGGCATATTTCAAAACAGTTCTAGTCATGTATGGACCAATACATGTTTACAATAATTGAAGCCTTCTTAACATTTCAAATTAATAAAGCATATATGCAATGTTCGTAAGTTAACTTACCACACAGACTCCATGAACTCAGGATAAAGAGTTTTATAGTCATTTTCAAAATCAATCCAGCGTCCTAATCTGGTAACACTGAACTGTTAAGAAACAAACAGGCAGATTGGAAGACATCTTCGCATTAAATATCGATACATTTCCAATATTTATTCTGTAAAAACAGCCTGGTTTTTAGGTGCTGTGTTTGTCCCACATCAATGAAACACATCTATGCAATATTTTAACCTGACAATAGTTCAAAACAGTGTATTTAAACAGACAAACACAGCAAAGAATGAAACTATGAACATAATTGCTTAGAACCAAGGTCACACAACAGGCAAATACGTTCAACACTACTAAAAAGAAATGCTGGATCATTTGGATCATTCACCAAATAGAAATTGTGGATCACTCAAGGTTCAGTCGAGGTTCAAATGCCTGAAAATTGCTTTTGATTACAGTGGTCTTGTTTCTATTTTTAAAACTCACTGCAGACTCACTTTTAAAACTCTCACTGCAGAGACAGTCAAAACCCAGAACACATCGTCTATCAGCTTTCAGTTATATGAAAACATGATGTAATACGAAGACAAAGAAATGCTGAAAGAAACTGATACGTCCCAAGAAGTTAACAAAACTATTTCAGGGCCAACTGCCTTCTTTGATTTACCAAAGCTATGACAGGGCTGCCAAAGACCACAAGACTGACAGGTGTTAGTCCCCATCTCAGGACAGATTATGGTCACGTCCACTGGCACAGAATACAAAAACCAGTGAGTAATAAGGCGGCTATGGGATTCCCTTGGACCAATGGTACTCTCTTCCTAATTTCACAGCTATCGGATCCCTCAGCTCTGCAAATAACCAAGCCCAGAGACACCTGTCCTGATACTGTCACACAGAGACAATATTGAACACCAAACTAGTAAACTGGAAACAAAGCAAATTAATTATCTCACCTCTATATTTTCACATAACACCTGGGCTCCTGAAACATAACAGTTTTGCTTCTGACATTTAAGCCACTCTGACATCCTGCTACTAAGATTCAAAGCCTGGGACTCATTAGTACAAGGATTCATGAAGTTGAAGTATTATGTTTGGTCTAAGCACTGAAAGATCTTAGCTATTCAAGGAACCTTTTGTATTTTTTCATAAGGTTCAAACATTTGCTGGCCACCCCAGTCAGAAAATAAACACTATAGGAACATTAGGAATTCCTAACACTATCCCAAAATATTTTAATTTATTCCCAGCCAATCACAACCAAGACATTTAAATAAATTTCACTACTTTTATTAATAATCTGAAATATATGTCTGTGTGTGGAAATACACACATGTACAGGCACAAGTTTATGCACAAAACAAAATACAAAACACATTTACCATCCAAAAGACTAAGTACTTGGACTAATCAGCACTGCAAAAATACCAGTGGTTGAAGACACAGCAAGTTAAAAGGAACAACTATGGAAAACAAAACATGAATCAGAATTAATCTTTTTATTTTTATTTCTAAAAGCAACAAAGAATCACTGATGATGATGTTGAAATACAAAATTTCAGAGTATAGATGAATGATTGTGTTTTTGAAAAAACAAACCCTGTGCTTTTCACCCAGCCACTTGCTTAGATTTAGGCCACAGCTATTCCAACAAAGGCTGTAGTTTCTTCAGATACCAGCTGTAACCTCACAATGCTCCCAAGGGCAAGAGGCAAGGGACACTCCAATAAGAAATCGCTATTTCAGTCAAAAGGAACATAGCAGGATTAAAGAACATACAGAGAAGTGTGATGAGGTAGAACAGCTTCTGCATGAGGAAAATCTAAAGAATTAGGACTATTCTGCCTAGAAAAAGAATAGGCAACTGATGGTGAAGATAAAGGTTTACTGGAAACCATAATATTACAGAAGAACTACAGTTCTTCAAATTATGTATAGGAAAGCCTTGATACAGACCGTTTAGAGGCCATCAGTATACCTAGATTCAAAGTGTAGCTAGATAAATTAATGAGGGGAAAAAAAAAAATCAGTTAGGGATTATAAACTATGGGGAAAAAAAACTAAAAAAAAAATAAAAATAAAAATCTTTTGGCCTAGGAAGGCCTTGCGCCACAAAGGCTGAAAAAAAATATGCCGTTCTTCAATTTTTCCTTTGGCACTGGCTATTGCATGCTGTCCCTGTAATATAGTGGCAGAGGTACGAAAGCACCTGGGCAACTCCTCAGGTCCAGAAAGCCACAGAAAAGAGTCACCACTTCACAGATAAATCAGACCAACAGCAAATCTAAAGTACAGGGCTAAGTGTACTTTATTCTGGCCACACTGCTAAGGACAAAAATAAGGAGCATCAGGTTCTATGCACAGGATAAATATTAGTGAGTGTTAGAAGAACACCTGTGCATCTCTTAAGAAAATATCTAAGCCATCTACTTGGAACAGCCCTCCAAACCTCAAGAGTCTGCACAGACCAATGGTCTCCTGATCACTATATTCATGGGACACAAATTTTAGACCAATATTCTCTTGGAAGACTGAGGGTTCACCCACACCTATTCTGACACAAAATCAGATGCTAGAACTTCTGCTGTTCCAGAAATACAAGCTATAGTCCTACACTCTGGCAATGAAAAGACGGAAAAGGGAGAAAAGAAAAGCAGGGAGGTTAGTGTGCATTTCCTTTACTAGTTCCATCTGAAAACAGAAGTCAGATCTTACTTTCAATTTCCTATACTAGAGAAGACACAAAGAAAGAGGTAACTTGTTCAATGCATCTATTATTTGTTCAAACCTAGTTAGACATTTTGAGCTCCAGGTTACCTCGAAGTAACCTTCTCTTGACATCACAGCAGCCTTGCTGTTCTGAGCCACAATGTTGTTCTTTTGTTCCTCTTTCGGGATCACCAGTGAGAAACATGGTAGCTAAAGACATGAGATTTATGCACATAATCAAATAGACTAAAGGATGAAGTTCCCCCCAGACGAAAGACTTCTGCACACAAACTATTAGAAATGTACAGCAGAATATGCACTGAGTCTTTACTTACCTCCCATTCCTTTGAGTATCTCATCACAATTCCTCTGCACTGGTTGTTGTATTCTTCAATCCCCATCTTTGCCACATCTTCTGGCCCTTTAATGCCTAAGGTCTTGTCAATCTCATATTCCTGGGAGCATTGAAAACATCCAGACAAAAAACACACACTGTCACCAAAAGCTTTCAGGATTTCTCTGGATAGTTTATTTATGTTCTATGCATTCTAACGAGGCTAAAGGGCCTCCTTTATCCTTTTGATATTCATGAGTATTGCACCTGAACTAAGCAGATCTTTCAAAGGATAATCCTGGTGTGATTGTTTCTTTACTATCTCTAGAAAGAGGACAAAAACAAAAACAAAACACATTTTCTGAAATACATACCAAATAAATACATGTTTATAGCAATGAAGAGACTGCCTGAAGAATGACAGGTGACCAGTAGGAAGCACCTGAAATCACCACACACACAAAAGCCAGAGCAACACACTGGACAAAGAACTTCCACTTCTCTTTTAGCAATAAAGCCAGGCATAAGAGCAATAGAAACATGACCGATAAGCAGGTGACAACACAGGGAAGAGGAACCAACAGAAATATCCATCAGCAGATTTATTACACATACCACAGGTAAGCCATGGCAATCCCAGCCAAATCTTCTGTCAACATGAAAACCACTCTGATGAGCAAATCTGGTTACTATGTCTTTAATGGTTCCTGCAAGAATATGGCCATAGTGTGGAAGCCCAGTAGCAAACGGAGGGCCATCATAGAAGTTAAACCTACAACACAAGACAACATTCTTAGTTAAGTCAAAAACTAAGCATCAAATCTTCAAACAGGATAAGTATATCTGTATGCTTATGCTTCTTATGTCTTACTAGGAAAACATCAGTTTCCTCCTCTTCTATTATCAGTCAGCACAGATATCATGTGGGACTAAAGTGAACATTTCAACTCATTCAGTTCCTACTAAAAGCCAGTTCAACCAAGATTACTACTGAAAACACCAGCGTGCTGCTCCACAGCTGGCAGACATAGGAAACAGCTGTCCTTGCTTACCTGCAAATTTCTTTTATAAACCCACCAAACAGCAAATTACAGGTTTATTACTACTGTTTGTACACTGTTGATTCTTCAAAGTGAAATATAAGCAGTAACTGACATGACAGCAACACTAGCAAGACTGCTATCCGGAAAGGCAGCAGCTGTTGTTAATAGGACTGAGGTAAAAAAAAGTAATTACATCTAAGCCAACCTTGCTTTGTCACACACGGTTGCTAGAGCTTTTAGCAGATTCTTACCTAGGTCTATTCTTTGATTGCTTTAGGCATTCCTGGAAACAATTGAGATTTTTCCATAGCTCCAATATCTTTTCTTCCTCATTGGGAAAAGTTATGTTTTCTGGAACTTGTTGAACCATTCTTTCCCAGCAACAACCAAGCAGAGAAAAGAAAATGCATATTGAAGAAAAGTGAGAAAAAAATGACCTCACAAATACAATTTATTGTCTTACAAATCAGTATCACCAAACCACATTTCAGTTTTTCAGAGAGCTTGATTCAGTGTAGCCATGAAAGCAAGCACTATATTCTAAAAAAAAAAAAAAAAAAAAAAAAATATGATGGACTAGCACCCAAGTTTTGTAACAGGAAAAGGATTCTCCATGCACTCGACTGCAGTTGTTCATTTTTTATTATGCTTTTGTTTCCTACAGAAAACAGTCAAAAGGCAAATTATTTTTTGGTTACAAGTTTGGGGGTTGGGGTTTTTTTTGTTGTTTGGTTTTTAGGTTTTTTTAAGAAAATTTTCCAAGTTCAAATCAAACTTTCAGTGTCACTCTGTGAACTAGTGAGACTCACTTGAAGGCAGGAACTAAAATTAGTGAAGAGGCAGCTCCTTTTCACTGTACATCTATTCCTACCATTTAAAGGTTTAAACCAGCATTTTTCCATCTAGCTAGGTCACCACACTTAGATGCTCTTGAAAGCAGCTGGGCTTCAGATAGCATAGTTGAAACACATTGCAATGGAAGATGAACATGTGGGGAAGAATTTGAACAAACAGATGAGGAATGAGCTCAAAAACTTCAGCTGTGCATCTTGAAAAGCTCTAACTTCCAGAGCACTGGCAAAACTACTAGTCTCTTTTTTTTTTTTCCCCCTACCTTCTCTTCAGTTTTACAAGTATGTCAGAACTAAGCCACAAGGGGCTACTTCTTGCTGGCCATTTCCTGAAGGGCTTTTTTTATTTGGTGGGGTTTGGCCATCAGAGCTCAAAGCCATTCTTCAATTCTGGGTAAGTCAACGAAAATCACTATAAGCAAAATTATGTACGAGGTTTCTTCATAACACAGGAAAGAATTCTCAACATCCAGACCTACTATAACATTCAAAGGGGTCAAATTTCAACAAAATGCTACAACAAGGATTAAGCAAAACCTCTGTGGAATAAGGATATTTAAGGGAGCAGTTTCATAACAGAAAAAAAATGGTTATGAAGGTCCTAATAGATGACCGCAGACAAGAAACCGGCTCTCCCACCTCTAACTTCAGTGCTGCTGCTCCTTAGCACTTACACCAGAATGAGCTGAGCACTACACGTTAGCCTCCAGTTTCACTTAGCCTTGTAGAATTACAAGCAATGGCACGAGGACTGAGTCAGAATTCTGATTTACTTAGGTTTGTCAAACAGCAACCATAAGCAGCAACAAATGCAAACGCACGAAGACAATACTTCGAGTTACAGCTGACGTGCTGCTTGGTAGCACTAAAGTTCCAAAACATTTACTTAAACAAAACCCAGAACACCATAGAACTTACTAGCTCAATGCTTGAACCCACATGAAAAAGTGTGCCCCAAAATGAAACCTACAGACAAATCCAACTATTCATATTTTTTGTATTAATGACAGATCATTCTCCCCACTAATAAATCCAAATTATTAAATAAGACAAGAAATTCATTGAGAAGCCCACAACCTGATACACAGGCAACACAGCAGCTGGAGTGGAAATCACAAACTGACAAGGAACACATGGACATGGCCTGTATGTACTCTTAAAAAGGTAATAACCAGTCTTAACACAGTAAGTTACACTATATGCAACTTGTACGTGAATTTTCATCATCATATCTCAAAACACTCAACAAAGCACTAATTAGGCGATGCCATCTCTCAGTAGTTTGATCACAGCCCCAATACTGCAGTGCCAGAGACAATGAAGATGATAAAAGAATTCAGCCTTAAAGCTTATTTCCTTTAAGAAGAGGACTAAGGATCTGTACATTTTACTTAGATCAAACTCAGCATTCACAATAACTGCAAAGGTTTTGGCAACTGGCCCAGCTGCCAAGTCCCTATAATCTAATAAATTAAATATAAGTTTAAGGGTTGGTCTGTAACTGTGACCGGGCTATGGAAGCTGCTCACATATCGCAGACTCCATGCATAAATCACAGTATCACTTTTGGCCCATTTCTACCAACTGAAGCACTGTATGCACAAACCAGTGTCCAGTAACCACAGGGCACAAATTCATACACATTCTTATCAATATTACAAGAGAAGTTTATTATGTCAGAATTAGGAAAAAAAAATTACTGTTGAGAATTAATATGTAACACTCGCTAGAGGTCAGTTTTTTCAAGTTACAAAACAAGATTTTAAACAGATTGACTTAAAACACAAACAATATTTAAAATCTCTATAGCTCAACCTCAGCTGAACAAAAAAGCAAAGACTTCTGTGTTCAGGAAAAGCATTATGTATACCAACAGCAAAAAAAGTTCATTGCTATGAGCAATCTAGGTATTTCAAATCAGAAGAAAAATCAAAGTCAACTCATTACTTTGAACACAGACTGAGTGAAAACATCGCAAATGATGTTACAGAAATTATTATACAAATCCATCTAATAAAACAACACTTTCGGACAACACTCCAAACAGATTAGTAAACACAAGAGGGTTTTGTTCTCTTGTTTCTCTATTATAAAGTTTGGGACATGCAACACTGGAGAATTTATTTTTTTTTAAGTACACTCACTTTTTCTAAAAGATAATAACATTCAATATGAAAGGTGTCAAAGTTTGTAGATTGTACTGCAGCTGTCTCAAACTTATGCTGGGCTTCTTACCTAGGAAAAAAAAACAAACAAAACAAACCAAGCATTAAAACCATAAAAGCGAGTTAGAGTGTGGGTTTTTTCAATATCAAGGGGGTTTTAAAAAAAAAAAAAACACAACAGTATTTAATTTTTCAACAAAGATTCAATAAAAATGCCGCTGTGAATGAAGTGAAACAATATTTCAGAAATTCATTGGACTTAACATACATCACATACAGACAGATGATTAAAACAAAGTGAATTTCAAGGTATTATTAATTCTGTTGACTGAAAAACTGAAAAGATAAAGAATCAGTATGAAATAAAAGAGCACAATAGGTCTCCTAATTTCAAGGGGTTTATGATCAGTCTTCTATCCTTATTCCAGTCACTTTCTCCCACAAACTATTCCGTATGACACCTATGCACAAACTTGTCTCCAGAGAGAGGAAGAGCCTCCTTTCTCCATCTACAGCTGCCTTCCCCAAAGATAAACAATGCGCTGTTTTACATACACACAGAACTAGGCTCCACATTTCTGCCTTTTTAGGTACTGAGCCTTGAGGCAAGGCAATTTCTAGGGTAACAATATTCTAAACTGTTCATCTGATAATCAAAAGTATACGCTTCTAGAACAGATGGAAACAACTAAGTTCAAAATAAAGGAAAGACGGATGCAAACAGTAACCTACAAAAGAAATGTTGCTTCTGAAAACTCATGTGCTAATGCCTTACATAGGGAATAAGACTGCAACACTAATCAAAGACCTGAGAACAGGTGGGAAGGAAAAAAAAAACACAATCACACACACCTACTCTTAATTCGCACTTTACATAAACCACCAAANCACACAAACATGTTAGCAACCAGTTTCCTTCTCCAAAAGGACATAAAGCTGCCACAATCATGGCCAGCCCCCCTAACACTGCAATTTATAAGTGTAATTACTTCAGGAAATAACAGTTTTCTTCACAAAAGTTCTGGGTTTGATGGTAACACAGAAACTTTATATTTACACCTTATTCACAGCAGACTGATAATGGTGTGATTATTCCACTGTTCTGTTTGATAGGTCATGAAACTGAGGAGCTACTTTTCTTGCTGAAAAATATTCCCCAAAGCGAGCAGATCAGAAAACCAAACTGGGAAACTAGAAAGTGACCATTTCTAATTTCTAAACAGGTAAATCAAGTCTACTCAAGCTGAGGCCTGATACTTGAGGATGGGTTAGGGAAAGTGTAGCACGAATAATTCATCTCAACATATCACTCAAGATGAAACACTACCCAAGACAGACTATAGCCCACCTGTCTCCCAGCAAGGAGTGTGTCTTTTTATGCTGAAAATACAATTAAGAGATTTCTAAAACAGTGAGCGGACTCATAAATTAATACTATGTTTAGACACAAATATATTTCATGCTATGCAAGAACTCAGTTTTATGCTATAATCTTATGATGTCTTCAGCAAATTTTTCTGTTGTCTTCATAGTACCTTGACTAAAAGTGTAAAATTTGTCATTGTGCAAAAAAAAATCTCGGTTATTTTAAAGTAACTTTGAACTACATGTTTAAAAAACTGAGAAACTAGTGTCAGAGGAGTTAGCAAACTGCTTATACATGCCAACTAAATTCTGCTACTACCTGACAGTCACTTCCTAAGCGTGTCACCAACAAGCTGGAAAAATATGTTTCCTTCAGTTTCCAGAAGGCTCCTGAGGGGTGGGGGAGCCAACATTTGCTGAAGACAGAAATATCAAATCCTTCACAGCTATACTAATCAAAAGTGTACCTGCCTCAAAAATTTTCTCCTCAATTAAAAGGATGCTGAAGTGGAATGCTTAAGACATATTACACATTGCAAGGCATCTTTGTTCAACTAATTAATGAAATTAAGCCTTGATGGGTATTAAGCTCTACAATAAGGAAACTGGTTGACCTTTAATAAGTACCTATTTTAAATAATCACTACATTCCAGGAAAAAAAAAAAATACGTACAGCACCCAGAGAAGTAAAATATCTTATACATAAACATAACGTTATAGATACAGAACACATCAGCTCTAGCACCTGAAAAGGCGCTAATAACATCAAGACCCCGCAGTGGAGCAGCCAGCCCGGCCGCTTCCCCGTTAACACGCTCCAGAGCTCCGGGCGACGACAAGAGAGGCATCAGCCAGGCCATCACCAGAGAGCCCAGCGGGGCAGGCGGCCAGCAGGACCGGCACCCAGCGTACCACCCGCCGGTTTTCCGTCACACCCTAAAAAAAGGGCGCCACCCGGCCCCGTCGCCCGCACGAAACGGCCCCGAACAGCAAGGACCCCGGGACCGGCCCCCCCCCTCCGCCTCAGGCCTCTGAGCNCGCTGCCGCCCCTCGCCTCGCTGCCGCCCCTCGCCTCGCTGCCGCCCCTCCTCGGCCGGTGACGGGAGACGGGGGGCTCGGGAGAGCGGCCCCGAGGGCCGGGCCAGGCCCCGCCGCCGCTCACCTCAGCACCACCCGTCCCGCAATGATGCAACCGCGCCCGGGAAAGCATGACAGGAAGCACCGGCAGACGCGGCCGCCAGCGGCAGCCAATCAGCAGGCGGCACACTCAGAGTGGAATAAGGCGGCTTCCCATTGGGCGCGGCGCGCCCCGGGAAATGGCCGGAAAGCCTGCCCGCCGCTGGTGGGGGAGCCCCGCCTCGCCCTGCGCATGGGACGCGGCGGGGGACGAGGTCCTCCCGCGGCCGCAGGGTTTCCCGTCGCCTCTAAAATGCCAAGAGTGAAATAAAGGTGAGGGTGGCGTTCCGGAGGGGTCAAGCCCTCCCCTCAGAGCCAGCCCTCGGCCGGGGCTTCGCCGGGCCTCTCCCGACAGCGGAACACCACCGGCGGCGACGGCAGAGGCTCGGCCCAAGGCAGCTCAGAAGCTCGGCGTTGCCGCCGTTGAAGGAATACTCTTAAATACGCTGAGATACCCGTTCACAAGACTGTAAATACAACACAAGTCCCCTGCTCTACTGCTGCACCCCAGCTAGAAAAAAAATAAACCTGTAGATATGTTTCCACAGAGGAAACCTAAGAATTCGAACAAAAATATTACTGGCTGGCAACCACTGCACTGTGAAATTACCAAATGTTTCCTTCCACCTATGGGAAGCACTGAAAACAGCTGTGGAAAGGCTCGGGAGAGTGAAAGGTGGCCGAGAGCCCAGGGAGGTGATGGGGAGAGAGATGGGCACTCCATACCTGAACCCCCCCACCCAAAAGGCCCCATGGGGAACGCAGCTGAGACCAGCAACAGTCTGAACAGCCCAGCTGCCTCCACGTAACAATTTTCAATTACTCTTTAAAACCTGTATACCAATACAAACGTAGGTAATCGATAAAAGCTAGTTTTTGTTCTTCAGGGCTAGGCACAAGATCAACTCACTGGTCCATACAGGGCAATATCTCAGTCTGCGGGGGAGGGATGCATCCAGACGCGAATCCATGTCACATTAAACGCGATTCCCACCTGCAAAAAGAAGCACAAGATTATTTTCTACACCAAATTTTGTAGGTTCCCTCTAGAATAGCTAAAAGGGAAACTCAATCTGCATGCAGCTCGGAGAAACAACACAGAAAACGTGAACCGAGGCCAGACCGTGCAGGACTGACCAACAGGATGGGGAGAGGCTGGGCGCACGTGCGTGCCAGGAGAGTGGCTCCAGCATAAACACGACACGGAGATTCCTGCCTGGCAGAAATCTGTTTAACCCATATTGATTGCTAAAGCTATGAAAAAGCCTGTGACAACTCAGAACTAAAAGGAGGAGGGCTCGGATTCTACCACCTGGTGCAACGTTCCTTCTACTGAGCATTTTATTTTTGTCATGTTTTGGAGTCTGTGGTGTTTTTAAGAAAATCTAATAAGTGTAATTCAAGATTGAAGACAGGTAGGTAAGAGAGGAATAAAATGCAGAACAGAATAACTAATTCAGAGATTTCACTCATCTTACCATTATGGACATTTTCTCTACCCAGAAAGCTTTCTTCACTATGCAGATGGATATTACTTTGAATAGCCTTGAATTTAATTTAACAGTGGCTTCTGTAATTTAGTTTGAACATTTTTCCACAAGTAGCGTAAGCTTACTTGAAAAAAAAAAAACAACAGGTTCAGACCGCTTCACAAGCCATTTCTTTATAAACATACCCTTTATCAAATGTGAAAGTGCTGCAGCCTCCCCCTGCTTTCACATTCCTTCAGCTTAGAGGCTGCGTTTTTTTAGACAACTTTAACTTGTGCTTGCTCCAGTCCCAAGTCTTTCAATTTCAAACTTTAGTTTGCAAAACATGTAGGTGACAAGGCCAGTTGACTTCAAAATGCAATACAGTATTATTTATGAATGAAATTTAAAACAAACACAGCTTAAAAATGTGTACTCTTAAGCAACCAAATACAAATGTTGACAATCTGCTATCGACAATGTCGACTCTGCAGTTACCACACATCCAGATTTTGACCTTGTTCCCCCCTGCATATTTTGTACTTCTTTGCCCTTCTAATATGAAACTGTTTTCTACATGGAGTCCTTATTAATGCACAGCCTTTAACTGAAACCATTTGGGCCACAGCACCGAGCTCATCTTTCAGAAACAAATGGACCATAAAGAAGGGGTGAAGAGGAAAGTCACCGTCAGATTTAGCAGTGCAGTAGTTACACACAGAGCCAAAAAAAAATCCCCGCGTTTGAAGACCAGGGGAAATTTGCAGCAGAGGGATCAAGGCCCAGCACAAATAACTGGGACAGTTCCCAAACATTAAGAATGAAGCGTCTGCTCTAATTTTTCACAAAATACTCTTTTTAAAAGTACCGGAAGGTTAAAGGGAAGAAACAAAACCCCAGAAAGCCCCAAGAGGGGACCCCCCTCCTTCTCCCTCCTCCCCCCCTAGCTACACGCTAGCTCAGACCTGGCGGCCCGGCTCCTCTCCTCAGTACAGGCCGCGCCCGCGCCTCGGCCAGGCCCCCTCGCCCCCATGGCGGCGGCTCCGCGGGCCGGGCAGCGGGCCCGGCCGTGCCTCCCTTCCCTCCCCCGAGGCGTGAGGCGGCCCGCCGGGCCCCTTCTTCGCCGCCACGGCGGGGGAGGCCTCCCCTCCCCGCGCGTTGAGGGGGAAAGGCGCGGACACCCCTCGCTCAGGCACGGGCACCATTTTGTGGGCGACGAAGAGGGGACGATCACCGGGGCTTCCCCGGGGGTGGCGCCGGCCCCAGCCAGGAGTTATGGGGAACGGGGGCAGGAGGCGCTGGCACAGAGCGCCGCGGCTCTCCAGCCCTCGGTCACGGGCCCCAGACCGCTGCCGGCGGCGCCAGGCGCTCGGGAGAACCTCCGCACCCCCGGTGAGCACCGGCTCTCCCCACAGCCATTACACCCGCCCCACTCCAGCGCCGCTCCCTGCCTCACAGGAAGCTTAAGCAGTTTACGTACTGCCACTACAACGGAGAGGAAGGCGACTGCGCTTGGGCGGGGAGCTGTGCGCAAAACGTGTTCGTGAATAGGGGATGAACAAACTAACGCTGCCGGAGCCCTGAGACAAACCAAAACGCGCCGGCAGCGTTAGTTTGTTCATCCCCTAT
>VZSZ01006184.1:0-18384 GCA_013398815.1 Ibidorhyncha struthersii | reverse complement strand
TTTGAGGTGCTGGGTGTTGCACCTGAGGCAAAATTCACAGGCCGCCTGTGCTGCTGCCAGGGGTCGGCTTTCAGGTACCTCCAGGCAGCGCCTGTCCCTGTCCTGCTCTTTCCCTGCCCAAAGCTGCCGCTTTCCAGCAGCTCCCTCGGGACATCCCAGCACTGCCCGGCACGGCGTGGCTAGTGCAGCACGCAGATAAAGGGAAGCATGGGCCTCTGCTGAAGACAGGATGTAGCCTGGAATGGGGGCTGCAGGGTGGGGACTGGATGCACCTGCTGAGCCCACCACTCCGGGTCCTTCGCCAGCCCCTGGGGTAGCATCATCTCCTGCCACAGTGCACTCACTGCACGTGTGTGGCTACCACACAGAGGGGCCCAGGGTGGGCACAGGTGGCAGCTGGCAGTGGGTTTACATCCTGCTCTGTGCTGAGCTCTGGCTGGTACAGTAGCGCAGGGACACTCCAGCTGGCTGCATGGGTCTGCATGAGCACAGAGTGACTTGCCCTGACTCTCTCTGTCTCACCAGCATCCATCAGCTGAGGAACAAGGTGTCAGAGGAATATGAGGTCATCAAGAAGAAGGAACTGGAGACTGCCCCCAAAGCCTCGTATGGCTATGGGGGAAAATTTGGAACAGAGCGTGACCGAATGGATAAGGTAACCGTTGTAGAGGGCTTCCTTGGGCCCCACTGGAAGTCTTTTTCTCATAAAGTGAAGGGCATCCCTGTTTCCTGGCCTGACCCTGAAGGGATAGAATAGCGGGCTGGCATGGCTGCGCAGATTCACATATGTCCAGCTAGCCCATAAGCTGTCTCCAGGATCTGTTTTAATCCATTTGTATAATTTGTCTCTACAACTTCCTTGGAACACTTCCCTTTAGCTGTGAAGAAGGACTTTCTGTGGTGTGTTTCAAACCTGCTGCATAACAATTAAATTAGATGCCTCCCTGCTTGTCCTTGGAGAACTAATGAATAATAATTCCCTCCTCATATTCTGCATTACAGATCTCTCTCATATCTCCCTGGGATGAAGCCCTGGTTCACATTCTCTATTCTTACATCAAATCTGTTTTCTGATACTCATCATCAAGCTTCTTCCTGTACCTTTCAGCATTTAATATTTCTTTTTTTATCATAAGTGACATTATAAGGTTGCGGTAGTATTCAATACATGGGGTCACTGTGGGTGCGCATGATACCAGGATGGCAGGGTGAGAAACAGCCATTTCCAGGAGGCCAAAATGGAGCAGCCATGCTCAGACACTTCTGCTGGAGCAGAGTGAGGATGTTTTTGTTGAGCAGCTCCTTGGCCTTCATCCAGCCCTACCAGGATGTCGCAAGTGTTCAGCCTTTGCCCTTCTCCTGAGGAGTGCGCGCAGTTCCTGGCGACACCGGCTCCAACAGGGAGCAGTGGGACCCTGGCCTGGCCTGTGGTAGGCGTGAAGGATGATCACAGCCAGATCTGCTGACCCTCACTCTTCAGACACAGAAAATAGGGAGCAGGTGCCAGACCTGCTGCCTGTGGGTTTTCAGTTGTGCGTGCCTAACTGCACTTTTCTCCTTAGTTTCCCCGTGTGATTATCCACCACTCTGCTGGCATTTGACAGCAGCAGGTATTCAGCATCTCACGTTTTGCATGATGAGCTGGTGGTGGGGCTGGTTGTATGGGATGGCTGCCCTTGAAGCTGCATCACAGGTCTCAGAGCAGGGCTGGTACTGGCAACGACTGTGCAGAAGGCATCACTACCACCAGCATGGTCAGTTTGGACCTGTCACCTTGTGGCCGCAAGCATCTCGGCAGCGGGGCAGAGCAACTGTGTGGTGCCTGTGTCTGTTCACCCTACCAGTCTGACCATGGGTGCTTATGTCATGCTGTCTCTCTTCTCAGTGCGCAGTGGGCCACGAGTACGTTGCTGATGTTGGGAAGCACTCCTCGCAGACAGATGCAGCCCAGGGCTTTGGGGGGAAGTATGGAGTCCAGCGGGACCGAGCTGACAAGGTGTGTTGGACGGGGTGGCTGAAATATGTACTTGCGGCCTCTGCTCAGTGCTGCTCCTAAACACTGTGCTACATTTAGGATTGTGGCTGCTGTTTTCCAAGTGCTGGTGGGCACAGGGCTAGGCATGCCATGCACCAGGTCTCCAGTGGAGCACAAAGCTCACCTCCTTCTTGCAGGACAGTGACTGATGACAAGTTGCAGAGCACTTGTGAAGATTAACTCTTTGGTGTACATTACTGTGCTTGCACTGTCCTGTCCGAGCAGCACTGTGTTTGTCTTGGGGGCTGTGATGTTTTGCATCTCCAAACCCCCAATCTGTGCCATGCGCAGTGACTGGCCGTGGCAGGACTGGATGTGGACAGCAGGGTGCTGTCCCCTCCATGCCCATCCTGGTGTCAGATGCTGCCCAGCCGCCTTGCCTGCTGACAGGGTGGGTAGTCAAGATTGTCACCCTCTTGCCTGGAATGCATGGGCTCTTGCAAGAGCCCATTCCTGAGCACGCTGCCACATGGACAGGAGGGGTGGTGTGAGAGGCTGAGGAGGCCTGTACCAGCCAAGGGGTGGCCAGTTGTGGGCCTCTTGCAGCACAAGACAGGGAGCAGGGTCCCAGCCTGGCCCCTGGAGAAGGGTGGGTGAGACCCAGCTTGTCCCTCAGGACAGCTGACATTCCTTCCGTTCTTGTTCCAGTCAGCACTGGGCTTTGAATACAAGGGTGAAGTGGAGAAGCATTCATCCCAGAAAGGCAAGTCCATGGGCACGTGTGGCCCCTTAACACTTTGCCCAGCTTCTCTTCTGCTCCCAATATCCTGTGCTGTCTGCTGCAGCACAGTCTCCTTTGTTATCCCACTCCTGTCGCTTGTTTCATGTTCCTCTTCCCACTCAGTCACCCTTGCGGCCCCTTTCCCTGCTGTCCTGTCACCACCCTTCTCTTGTGCATACTGCTTGTCTCTACATTTTGCTGTGATGGAAAACACGTCATGGCTGAGCAGAGAAGATAAACCCCACACACATCCTCAATGGATGGCTGATGCTCCCTTTCCTCTGAGAGTCCTTCTGAGCAACTGCTCCAGAGGGAGCCCAGGCATGGTGGGATGGGAGAAGTGATTTCTGGAAAAAGTGGCACATAAGAAAAGGCACAACAATGGATATGGAAACAAAAGCCTGTACAGCACCCAGACTTTTGCAGAATTCTGGAGATGATTCAACAGAACTTTCACATGTACATACAAGCAGCTGTATTCATTAAGAACATTGCAAGAACTGAAACTAAAGATGTTTTAAATATTCTGCAACGAAGAGGAGAGGGCAAGGTATGTTACTGTTTCAGATAAATGTGAGGAATACTGCATTACCAAGAAAATAAGATCTGAATCATGTTCGTTTCAGAAGAAAATATAAAAGAAGGAAGATGTTTTTGAGGCATTCTTGGTTGATCTTAAATTCACATGCAGTTGTGCCGTTAAAACCACATGCAGTTGTGCAACATTAACATATTGCTATATAAGAGATTGTAGGCACAGAAATTCATCAGGCTGTGTAAGATCACAGAAATCACTCAGGACAAAATGAAAATGTTAGATATAGGGTAAGGTGTTTGAAGTGATTTCATAAAAAATGTGTCCATACTGGAAACTCCAGCATCAAGGTAACAGTCATAAAATCTATGTTTGCTGAAAACAGCATCCTAAAAGGTCCATTTCGTAATGGCCTAATGAGTAAATAACAGTTTAACAGAGATAAGTTTAAGACATTTGTAGGACTTAGCGATTCATCCTTAAGTGACTGAGCTTCTATGAAACAGAGCCATTCTTGAAGACAAAATTTTTTCATGCATATTGCTCTAGATCACAATCTTCATGGGTTGATAAGGGTGAATTTGCTGGAGAAGCCCCAACTCATTCCTGTGGAATGCAGACCTATAAGAACAGGGTCAGGGAACAGAGAGTGGTGACTGATTTACTCCTTCTGAAGGGCAGGATTTGGAAACAGAGCTGGCAGACCAGGTCTTTGAAAGGAAAGTGTCTCTATACAGCCTGCAGCTAGGATAGAGGCTGAAATTTCTTAGTACATCAGCCAATAATAACAAGGTAGTCCTTAGAGAATAACTGAACACAGCTGAAGTAGTTAATACATTACTAGTTTAGAAGATGGAAAACGGGGAGGTGTAAGGAAGGTATGCTGTGCCTCTGTCACCATATGGTCAAGCATGCCAGAGACAGTCTTGGGGGAGAGCTGGGGCATGTCTCCAGAAATGTGGGTTTCAGCCTTTGCTGCAGCATCCAGTCAGTGGTTTCCTCATAGAAGTTGAGATTCCATTATAGAAAATGTAAGCTGAACCACAGAAGTTTACCATTTCTTCTGTACTTTCAAGGGCTCAGTATACTTATTCACGGACCTTTTCAGAGGCTGGCAGACCACAGGTTGGAATCCTTACTCTGGGGATGCATGACTGGGTGGATGCCCAGGCTGGCAGTGCCCAAGTCTTGCCTTGGCTTTGCATTCTTGGGTGAATGAGCTTCCACTGCCTCCCCAGCTGCCCTTGGCATGTCGCTTTTCTTTCTTGTCTGCTCAGCCTGCTGTGTCTCCTGCTGCCCATGGTCCTCAGGCTCTCTTGCTGCCATGACCTACACTTGCCCTGTGCATCCCATGGGCCCTCATCCTTGATGGCCCACATGGTGCTCCTGGCCATCCACTCTGTCCCCTCCAAACCCCTTGCTTTTTCTAGTGCTTTCCATCGTCCCTGCTGCTCTTCCTCCTCCCTGATGCTGCTCCCCAGTACTGCTCCCCATCTCTACCCCCTCCCCTCCCCACCCCAATGCTGTGGGCAGCGTTTCACTCCATATACCACCTCAGATTACTCCAAGGGCTTTGGTGGCCGTTATGGTGTGGAAAGGGACAAGGTGGACAAAGCAGCAGTGGGATTCGACTACAAGAGCCAGGCAGAGAAGCACGACTCTCAGAAAGGTGAGTTCAGGGAACCCAATGCAGCAGACAGTGTCTGGAGCTTGGGACTATGCCCACTGGGGCTGTGGGGCACTGTGCTTGGTGTTTGCAACCTGCAGCATGAATGATGGAAAAGCTACGGGGAGCTGTCAGGTGCCCACTACTTGCAGCGAGGGAACGGGGCAGATGAGAAGAGCCATTGCATAGTGCATGGCTGCTGGAAAAAGTTCAGGCTAAATGAAGAAGAGCAGCAGATTTCTATCGACACAGGGATCTCCTGTGTAGTATGTTACCAAAGGAAGGGTGCAGGGAAAGCTCAGGCAGGTGCTAATAGCAGGTCACGTGTCTCAGGGAGGAGGGAGGGTTGTTGCTGCAGCCACCAGTGTGGAAATCTGGCCTTGCTCCATGTCCTGCTCTGAGTCCTGGGCAGGGAAATCTATTGTGCCTGTGAGAACAGCCAGTTTTCACAGTGCTGCCACTTTTCTCTTTCCCTCCCTTGTCTGTTCTCTTCCATGCCATGATCTGGATCCCTGTGGCTGAAGACTATTCTGTGGGCTTTGGTGGGAAGTTTGGGGTCCAGAGGGATCGTCAGGACAAGAGTGCCCTTGGCTGGGACCATCAGGAGGATGTACAACCCCATGCATCCCAAACAGGTAGGGCAATGCTGCCAGAGAGGTGGCAGCACAATTTCTTTGGAGCACGTACAGACCTAGAACTAGTGGGTCATACTTGACAGAGATCCAGCTGCTGAAAAGTGAATGTGTGCCACATTCTGTGGAGCGGCTGGGACATTGTGAACCCCCAGAGCACAAGGATAAACTCTGCCAGCGTAGGTGCATGCTTGGATTAGTGGGGGACATTGAATTAAAGTCCCCAAATCAGGCTTCCCAGACTATGCTTTGCTTTCTCTGTGAGGTACATTCATGATCATAAGCTCATTCTAAAGGTAAGCACGTGGGAATGAGGCAAAGCAGGTTCCAGGGATGGCTTAGACTACTGTATGTTTAACTTCATCAAACAAGGCCACATTGCACTCAAATGGCATGACTGGCTTCTCACCCAGTGCCTTGGAAGCAGATTTGCCAGCATACAGCACTGAACACCTGTGCACTTCACTGGAAGGAATGAAGGATTCATCTTAAAAGCCACTGTCCAGAGCATTTTGCATGTATTATCTCTGTTTAGTTCCATATGTGATAAGATGCAGACAAAGCTAACTCATTTTACTGGTCACAGCATACTGAAGCCAGAAGTACACACAGAATATAAAAAATTATAAAACATCCTCATTTTTTTTTCCGTACAGACTACGCCAAGGGATTTGGAGGCCGTTATGGGGTCCAGAAGGATAGAGTGGATAAGGTAAGACCGCACACTGCTGCCTTCAATTGCTTGCTGCTAATCACTGCTCTTTGCACTTCTGCAAGAGAAGAGACTTCCCAGACGGAGATGAGGTCCCACTACTCGGTGCACAGCTATTGCAAGGGTGAGGGAGCTGGCCCAGGTAAATAGCAGAGGGTGCAGAACAATGAAGCCTGGGGTGACCATAATGCAAGGAAGAAAAAGATTTTTCCATTCACAGCTGCTTTTGAATCATTCCACTCTCAAACCCAACAGTCATACACCTGCTTTCTCTTGGGGCAGGATTTAATAGCACAGCCAGTGAAGAACTTTCTAAGGACATCAGACTGTGCCCTCCTGGATATCTAGTACTATTTGAGATACTGGGAGTGTTCTGTGTGGCTGCTTGCCATCACTTCGGCACGCCTTGTGTGTGCCAATACAGTCAGGATGAGCAGCGATAGCTCCTTGGAGTTGAAATTCTGTGAGAGTGCAGCCTTATGAGGAGTCTGAGAGGCCACAGGCTATTGCAGCATGTGGGAACTGTCTCTTACACAGGAGAGGTGCTGGATCAGGCTAAAGGCCCATCTGGTGTCATGTCCCCAGCACTGACTGGTAGGTGATGATTGTGCAGAGAGCAGAGAGCAGTTCTTGCCTTGGACTACCTCTAGTGAGAAGGTGGTATCACTGTGGCTGCTATTCCATTCCTCTAGCTGTTATTATTCAAGACATAAGGTTAGTTAGCAGCTGTCACACACACACATAAACAAGGCTTCCCAGAAGCTGGCTTGAATCTTTGGTGCCTCAAGTAGCCATCTTACAGACCTCCCCATAGGAGTGGCTGGCCATATCACTCCCTCTTAACTACTGGTAAAATCTGGCCACTCCTCATGGCACTGTCCATAACTCATCAGCTTCTCCGTTATTTGTTACCTTCTGTGGGTTTTCCTGTCCTGCCCAGGAGTTTCTTATGGTCTGGTCATTTAGATAAATCTCAGGCCAGGACATAATCATCTGCCTGCAAACCTTAACAAAACCCGGCAGGGATGGGATTGGGAGTAACCTTGCATGAGAAGAGGTCATCCAGTTTGCTGGTGCAAGTTTTCTGTCTGGCCTGAAACCAGGCAAAGGCTCATCTGCAGTCAAAATGCTGACTGTCTCAGGCACTCTAATTAACATTGTGCTTTGGCAGGCTACCCTGCAAGCTTGGTCAGGAAAGGGAGTTCTTGCCAGTGGATGATGATCTGTGGCACCGTGTGTGCCTGGTACAGTGCCAACATCGCCATACTTGGGAGCTGGAGGAAGCAGATGAGGATATTTCTGCAGGGCCCTGAGCCAAGGAAGAACATAAACACATACCTGTAACAACCGAGCATGTTTCTTTCCACGCTGCATGCATAGGCTGGGCCAGCAGCAGAGTGGGAATGGCATCCTGCCCATGGAAGACATTAGCGTGGTCTATGAATTTAACAACAGCAAATGCAGGTGCACTATCAAAGGCATCATGTATGTGGCAGAAAAAAGCATGCAAAATCAGATAAGCACTTGTGCAAAAGTCAGCACTGTGGGTTATTTGAGGAGCAGGATGCAGAGAAGGTATAAGCGGTTCTTGATCAGCTCAAAGTAGAACATGAATTTGTGCATTTTGAGAATACTGAAGCGTAATCAAAGATGTTAAAAATAAGGATATTTGGGCAATTACCTAAGTTATTGTTCACCTGTTTTTTGAGCCCTAGAGTAGTGCTGAATTGATTACTCCAGAGTAGAGCAAAATATATCACCAGGCAATCTTAACTGCCCTTTGATAAAGTTTTGGACACTAAGGGTAGGATTCAGCTCTCACACTAAGAGTCCTAAATTTAAATGCGCTCGTATGAACATTTCCGAGTCTCTGCTGTGGTCTGTGTAGACCTGGTTCTGAGCCCATAACACTGTTTGCCTGCTCAGGTGTGTTTTGTTTAAAGAGAGCAGAGCTGCTTTCTGAGCTCCACTGACTGTAGTAGGAACTCGGCCACCCAGCCCATTGGCGACACCTGCAGGTAGAACCCTAAATGTAGCTGTATTAGTCTGAAAGCTGGATCCTACCTCCAGTTTACTTTTTGTATGAGTTTTCTCGTGAAAGTGGATTAACCCTCTCTATCTCACTTTCTTTTTGCTGCAAACACCCTATTAATGCCATTACCACTTTAGGCATCTCTTCACACCTCATAGAGCTGGCGATATCTCAGATGTTCGCATGTGTTTTCACTTTGTTGTTTTCCAGCCTCTGCTACTATATACACGTACTGCAGGCAATGACCTGCTGAAGGGACAAGTATTTCATGGTTAGGCAGCTGCAGCTGTGCATCCGATAGGGAAGTGCTTCCATGCCTCTTACCACTGGGAGTGCAGGGGATGGATGCATCAGGTCCCTGGACCTCGGGAAGTGGTAGACTGCCAGGCATCCACTCAGCTCTTTGCCATGTTTCCAGTGAATGCTCCTGCCTGGAATGTCCAGCCTTGCTGTCCCATGCAGTAGTCATCTTGCCACTGCACAGGATCCTCTTCATGGCTTCACGTAGCCTTTTCAGCCCTCCGAGCACCACCACTCTGACAGGAACAGCCCTCGCCTTTGGCTGGAGCACAGCAGGCACTCACTCCCACAGTGCAGGGAGGCATCGGGAGGGCCGGGCTGCAGCCAGCAGCTTCCACAGGCCTGTGGACAGACACAGCTGGGACAAACCTTGCAAGTCACCAGTAGCCAAACACAGCAGAGGATCTCAGCACTGGCCTTGCCTAACAAGCTGGACAATTCATTCACTTCCTCTTGCAGAGTGCTGCTGGCTTTAATGAGATGGCAGCTCCCACCTCCTCATATGAGAAAACAAGACCGTTGGAGGCAGGTGAGACAACTGATTACTGGCCCTGGGCTTGGTGGGAAGCTGTGGGCCTCGTGGTCCCTCTGTGGCAGCAGACTAGCAGGCATGTGCTGTGGTGGGATGTGGATTTAACCTGTGCTGAGGGTCAGGAGAAGGTGGCTGAACTGCAAGTTTATCTGGGAGAGGAAGAGGTCTGGGCTTCTCCTGGATGCTTGAAGTGGTGGAAGGGAGCTGCTGGGCAAGCTTGATCAGCTGTCTTCTTCATAGGAGCTTCCAGTGGCACCAGCAGCCTGCGGTCACGATTTGAAAACATGGCTAAGTCAGCCAAGGAAGAGAGCAGAAGGCAGGTAGAGGAGGACCGGGTGAGGCGGCAGGCTCGGGAGTGCCAGGCGGCTCGGTGGAAGGTGAGACATAGCCGTCTTGCCATATCCTCCGAGGCTTGTGAAGCAGACTTTTCCTCAGGGTCATGCAGCTCCATGTCCTTCTACCTGATCCCTTTACAGCAGTCTCTTGCCCAAATTGCTTCCCTGCAACTGCCAGGGACTGCCATTGAACTTTCCAGCTGTCACTGGATTTTCCCTTTTGGCACATGGATCAGGACATGCCTGCACCCAGCTGTGACTCCCTGTGCTTTGGCCTAGGCTCCTTCTTGCCTCTAGGGCCTGACAAACACAGCGCAATCACACCTCCCCAGTAGCACCATCCCAGCAGCCTGCATTCAGGTTTTTCCAACTGGAGATTGCACCCAAACCCTCACGTTTACAAGACTTCCTTCTACATTGTGCTGTTTCTGCATTCAATGTTGAGATAAGGTTTCACCAACAAAGCACTCCCTGATACATTCCCTCCTTGAGGCTACTTTCTGCAGACCCCGTAGGCCTGCTAGTGTCCAGTCCCTAGGGCAGGTGTATGGGAGCTGCAACAGATTTCAGCTGGAGGAAAACTGAGAGTCACTCTGTGAGCTGGAACAGATTTCAGCTGAAGGAAAATTCTGAGTTGCTCTGTTGGGAATGGGAGTGGAGATTGCTCTGGATGTCATTCAAAGGGATTAAGGAGATCCGATGACTTTTCTCCAGCAGGAAATCCCACAGAGAGAGAAGGACCACACAGGGGCAGCCCCTGCGACCGTGCCAGCAAAGGTGCCTGGGAGTGCTGACCGAGACAGGGCTGTGTCACAAGGAGAACAGGTGCAATGGTGGGCTGGGAAGAGCCAGCAAGGGGCGCAAGCGGAGGGGATTGCACCTGAGAGGGGGCTGTGCTTTATGGGCAGCCCTGCAGGAAGGAGTGGGGTGCAGCCATAGCATGGGAGAAGCTGTGGAAGGAGTGAGGGGTGGATGGTGATGGACATGGCTGCACAGCACCTTATACCATGGAGTGGGTCAGTGCGGTAGCACTACAGTGGGCTGTAGCTAATTATGTGAGAGAGGTTCAAATACATGAGCCACAAGGGTCTTCACAGGCACCAATTCAGCACAGACCTAATGGCTGAGCCTTTTCCCCCTTATGCAGAGGATGATGCTTCATTTGTGTCATGGTGGCACTAAAGGCACCTGCAGTGGAGCAGGCTCCCTTGTGTTGCATGCTGTGCAGTCATGGGAGAGCTGCCTGCACTGGATGCTTTGCCAGGTGACTTTTCTGTCACTTTCTCGCTTTGTAGCAGGAGGCAAAAGGGGAGGATAAGGAAACACCACCCACTTTGCCACCAAGGCCAGCAGATCTGGGGAAAGAGCTGTGCAAGATTCCCAGCCAGCATCAGCCCATCTACAGTGAAAGTCTGGATGTCGGTGGAGACTATGAGGAGCTACCAGAGCCCTCTGACTACTGTGACAGTACCAATGGAGGTGCTGACTATGAGGAGCTGCCAGCACCCTTGGGAAAACCAGATGCCATCTATGACCATGGAGGAGACGGAGGTGAGGACTATGAGGACATCCTTCCTGAGGAGCCTAGTCAGAGCCAGCCCCACCTGGGTGAGTACTGATGGAAGAGCCCATGTCATGGGGAACCTTGTATCTGTGTGCTCACCTCACTGGATGTATGGGACAGACTCTAGAGGGAATTTGTATCCTGAAGTCTACTGCGATCAGAGTAGCAGCTCATGATGATAGAGACTTGGTCGTCTCCCACTCCCTTACTGGGCTCCAAGGTGTGAGATCAGCTGCATGGGATGCTGGGTCAGGCAGCAAGTATCTTTGCTGGAGCAGGACTCAGGCAGGAGAACCAGAGGGGTGCTGTGGGCTCTGAAGAAGCTGGACCTGGACCAATGCTCTCGGTGTACTCTTTCCTGGCAAGTGACTGCCAGTGCTGCACTGAGGCCTGGGGGTGCCCTCTTAATTCAGCCTGTCACTCAAATGGCTGGTGCTCGTGAGACCTGTTCTGGTCGTGTCTCCTGGGTAGTAGTGCAAGGGTAGTCTTCCTCCAAGCACATAAGCAAACTGCATGGGCTGCTGTTGATGTTTTTGTTGTTGATGTTTCTGTTGCAGCTTCGCTGGTACTGGAGGTGGTACTGGAGTGGAGAGGCTGGAGTTATGTCCAGCCTTTATCTTGGGAGAGGAACATGAAGCATCAGGACCTTGCCTCTCTCCTTGCAGAAGGGGAGGGAAGTCATACCTTGCTTTAAGCCATGGTACAGCTCTCCCTGTTGATAGGGTTTAGATGTGGTTCACCCCAAGGCTGGCAGGTGGGTGGAGGGTGGCACTGATCAGATGTATATGGCTGCTTTCAGCCTCTTTCTCATCTGCCCGTCCTGTCTTCTACAGGGGAAACAGACAATGTTTATGAGGTGGAGAGCTCTGGAACCTGTGCAGTGGCTCTCTACGATTACCAAGGAGGTGGGTCTGCCATCCAGGCTGTGGGGAGAGGCAATGGGAGCTGGCTGGAGCAGTGCAAGAGGGAGGTGGTGGCTTACACCATCAGCAGTGGTGAAAAGATTTCAGCTTGGTGGTTTAAATTTCTTCCTCTTGGAAAGCAGAACGAGACCTGACTTGGGAACACAGAAACTTCATCTTTCATCTCTGAAGTCTTGCTCCTTATCTGCTTCATCTCTTCTGTTTGATGGGGGTTGGATGAGATGAACTCTGAGGGTTATCAGGCTGCTTGTTCTGTATTCTCCTCCTGGGGGGGTGTGGGAGGAAGGATGTAAAACCAGCTCTCTCTGGGGTTATCTTTGCATCGTGACTATTTTTTCTGAACAATTTTTGCAGATGGAGATGATGAGATTTCTTTTGATCCTGACGACACAATCACACACATCGAGATGGTGGATGAAGGCTGGTGGAGGGGACAGTGCCGGGGCAAAGTAGGCCTCTTTCCAGCAAATTATGTGAAGCTCCTGCAGTGAAACCAGCATTGTCCAAGCTGCTTCCTCCCAAACTTTTGCCTGTCTCTGCTTCAGTCTTTTATATATTAGTAGCTTAATTTAGCTTGGCCCGGTAGGTCTACATGCAAGAAATACCAAGGAGCAAACAGGTAGTGTCTGAGGGAATGTTTCCGCCTGTGCCCAAGAGGACTTTGATTCCAGATGGAAAAGGTGGGATGGTTTAAGAGCACGTGAGTGCCATCTAAGGTGTATTTTCTACCTAGGTTGTCCCACATGTCAACCAGCAAGCTTGCACAAGTGTGTCTATTCCTGTTCCCAATAGAGCAATTCACAGAAAAGAAACACCAACTCTAATCCAGTCAAGGCATACGGGACATGAGCTATGGGACCTTTTTAAGTTGTTGTGGCCCTGAATCTCATCCTACCCAGGGATCAATGAAAAGAGCACTGTGAAGGCCAAACTTGCCTTTGTTCCCAGGAAGGTTTTCCAGTTGCAGGATGAACTGTGTTTGGGGGGGGTAGAGAAATGTGAACCTGGTCTATCTGGGCAGATTTCAGGGCTGGAGCCTGGGAATGTCTGACCATCACAGTGAGCACTGCTGACTTTTCATGCGCACAGACACAAGCTTGGCTGTAATGAGCTGTTCCATTAAACAAGAGAAGTGTGTGCTGGCTCAATGAAAATGTAGGATGATCTTGCTAAGGTAGGAGATTACTTGCTTGGGTTTCCTCTGCGAGCCAAGAATGCTGTTGGGATGTGTAATTTCTGGGGTAAACCTTGAAAAAAGAAGTGTAAAAATTAGATTATTTTCTGAGAAAAATTATTCTGGAAAATCTGTCTCGGAGCAAGAGAAAAATACTAAAAGGCTTCACTTAACAAAGAGTATGTTAACTGTCTTGGTTGTCATCCAGGCAGCCCATGTTCTGCTAGGGAAATCCTTTCAGTCCAGCAAATGAATCTGAACAAGTGCTGCTTGATACAGGCAATGGAATATTTTTAAGAGAGCTCCATTTTTCCTGTTAACTGCTCTGACGGTATAAATAAGCATACACGTGCAGGTGGGGTGGGAAGAACAGTTGCACAGCTCGTCTCTAGCCTAAGGGCTCCAGTGTGCTTTGCAGTCAGTGCTGAAGGTACATTCCCCCATCCAGTGTTTGGCTCAGCCTGTTGGGCAGTCTGAGTCCCTGTGCTGAAGTCAGGCTGCCCCAGTGTGGCAGTAAATTAACGCCTCATAGGCCTTCACAGGACTTGCTACTTAAGAACTATTTGCAGGTAATGGTCTTACCAGTTTAATTAAGGAAGGAGTGAATTATTTGTTCAAGGGTGTGCTGGCTAGGGCCTTCTTATCTGAAGAATGCTATTGTTACTTACAATATCCTGCTTATCTGACACAGTTTGAAGAATGAGTTGCATAACCTAAAGGTATATAAACTCTGTAACTGTCCCATTTGGGCAGAGCTCATATCAGCAGTGTCTGTCACTCTGCTGCCCAGTGCTGTCCCTCATAGGTATAGTAATAAACTGCTTCTGTTCTGGCCTGACTAAAATTGCATCCTGGTTATTCTGTGGCGGCACAAGTACCCCGTGTCTGTTGTAGGCTTGGTTCCTTGCACAGTGAGAAGGGCCCACAGTGATTCTCGCCCTCCTTCATCACACATGTGGGAAAAGCCTGAGTAGGTGGGAAGCAGGACAAGAGGGTATTGTTTACTTCTAATGTTTAAAGCAGTTTTCAGTTATAACCCAATGAAAACTGAAGCCCTCCCTTGAACCAGTATGTTCCAGGTGTCGTGGTTTAGGCCAAATCGGCCACTGGGGACGTGAGGGACCCCAGATGGGACCGACAGATGCTGCCCTCTACCCCTCTTCAAAGAGAGAGGCAGAGGAGGGGAAAAAAGACATGAGTTTAGAAGGAACTAACCTACTTTAATGAAATATTAATAATAAAATAAAAAGGAAATAATGAAATATATACAAAACCATATCAAGCTTCCAGGATGACAATCATGACACCAACTGGCACTGGGGCAGTCCCAGGCTGGACTCAGTGACAGACAGGAACTGGATTCCGGATCTGCATTCAGGATCGGGACCAAAGGCAGACGAACAGACAGAGTCCTCCTCAGACGTTGGCCATTGAAGAAAAAGAGAGAGCTGACCCTTTGATCCCTCAGCTTTTATTCTGAGCATGATGCAGATGGGATGGAATACCCTGTTGGTCAGTTTTGGGTCACCTGTCCTGTCCGCTCCTCCCCGCAGGTGGGACCCCACTGCGCTTTTCCGCTTCCAACCCTCCAACAGGGCAAATAACAAAGTTGTTTGGCCTTGGCTGTTATAGCAATAAGTATAAGCAAGAGCCTCTCTGCATACCATGTCTGGGCATCAGCTATAAACTAAAACTCAGTCATCACTCTGAGAGAGTGAGCATTTTCTGCACAATATGCTGTTAATTTCAGTAGTTAGAAAAGGCCTGGCTAAGAAGCAAAGTTACTGAATAAAATTGGTCCTGTTTTGCCTCAAACCAGGACACCAAGCTAGATACCCAACAAGCCACTGCAGGAGTTGGTTGTTGGTCCACTGTGATATGCAAGTACCATCACAGTAGGAATGAATAAATCGGGGACACACACAGCATGCAAGAAGCTGCAGGAGCATACCCCAGTGTGCCAGATGCCACCAGCAAAGGTGCAGAGGGTCCCGCTGTGACACCTTTAGAGTTCAGTGCAGCTCACAGGTTGGCTCTGGACCATCCTGCACTTGAACGAGACTGTATTACCTTCCAGGTAGTACAGCATACTTGCTCAGTGTTTGGAAAAAAAAAAAAATCACAATCTGTGTCTGTCAATAATGGGAAAGACACATTGTGATTCAGATTTGAAATTGTCAATTTCAATGTAAATTTTCCTGAGGTTTTTGTTTGGTTGGGTTTTGTAGTAGCACTTTGGAGTGCAAAGCAGATAGCAGCATTGCCGATGAGCCTGAGAAGCTGTTAACAAAGATATTGATAAAGAAGTAGAGCTGGATCTCAGCCAGACCATAACAGGAGTTCAAAAGTACACAGCTGTGTGTGGGTGCATGTGAAAAGACCATGATCAGAATACTGTTTGTGCATGATTGAACGTTTATGTCCTGGAACACCAGGTCATTGGTTGATGTATGAGAAACAGAGAAAGCGAAGTACGTGAACACCCTGTTTGGCTACATAGTTGAGATCCATATCTGTAACTATATAATGGCTGCACATACTAATAAAGTGGGCTTGGTACACAACACAGTCCATGCAATCAGCTCGCCAGAGGGTTTGGGTTTTTTTTTTGGTGTGTGGGTTTTTTTTTTCCTCTGAAATAACTTTCCCACTATTTTTCCCTCATGCAGTTCACCCTTTATTTCCTGATGTTCCTTTCCAGTGTTCTCTTCAGAATGGGCCTCATTGTGACAGACTCTCTTATGTGTACTAGTGAGATACTGAACCAGGTGGGCTTCAGTAATTTTCTACAGTCAAGAAGGGTGTGTAGCAAGTAGAGCTGGCTGAGAGGCTTGCAAGCTGTTTGGGTAAGAGCAACTGGCCATACCAACACATGGGTTACAGAAACATTTTTTTTCCCTGAAGAATAAAATCAGGGTGTGCTGTGGACTAAGAAGAACAAGCAAACTGCTGTCAACAAGCTGTATGCCTCATAGGCCCATTTACTCACCAGTAGGTTTCTTTGGGAACAGGCTGGATTTTGCTGGGTATCTCTTGGTAACTGCGCTATGGATGAGCATGTTTTGTCCCCTTCCAGCCAACGTGCCCATCTGTGGCACAGCTGCAGAAATGTTGCTGCAGCTGCAGGCTGCACCTGCATGCACCACCTGTGCCACCTTCCCTCCTCAGCCAGCCCCTTGCACCAGCTGCTCCTGGCTTCTGCTGTGGCATTGGACACTGCTGGCCCTTTTGTACCTGCCTGCAGGTTTGGCCAGCAGTGGCATTGCCCAAACACCCATGCAATCATTTCAGCTTGGACCCAGTTGCAGAGCCCCTGCAAGAAGAGGTTAAGCTGAGGCAGCGGCAGCTGGATGAAGCTTATTGCCCCGTGTCACCAGCCAGCCCTCAGCCACTTCTGTCCACAGCCACACCACTCACAACAACTGCATTTGGATTTTTTATGACTATAAAGCAAAGCCAGCATTTCTGGTGAGGTTTTAAGCAGTGCCAGCTCACAGCTCAGTGCTGATAACTTGCTGTTTGACCAAAGCACTGGGCATAATGGGTGGCCTGTTTAAACTGCTGACCACTGTCCTAATGTACAAAATGCTACAGAGCTTTCCTGGAGAAACCCAGCAGACATCAGACTCGGTGCCAAAGCGTGTGTGAAAGGAGGATGGTGCGACAGCCCCTTTGTGGAGGCCAGATTTTGCAATCCAAGACATTGCCCCTTGTCCCATGCAGGCCTGTCTCAGCACCTTGGGCAGCTCCAACGCAGCACTCACAGCCTTTCTCAGGGCCAGTGCTTGCCTGGTACCACAAGAAATTGCCTTTTACAGCATTCCCTGGTAGCAGTGTAGCTGCAACAGGTCCTGTGCTGGGCTGAGCACACGATACTTGTGTAATAAAGACATAATCCTGGAAGTGTAGCCTTGTTCCCAACTTGATTTTGCTATCGGTGATGTGCTGGGGGTCAGACAAGTGATGGCAGCCACAAGCAGCCACAGCCTGGGCAGGGAGCCCTGAGCCCACTGCTGCCATCAAAAATTTTCCAGACGGGCGATGCTGCACGGGTGCCACACCAGCACTCCGTTGCAGCCCCAGTATTGCTCATGCATTGCTGCCTGGGGACCTCTGCATGCCCTGTCCCCACACAGCCTTCCGCAGAGCCCCCTGCACCTCCTAGTTGCGGAGGCTGTAGATGAGGGCGTTCAGCATGGGGGTGACGATGCAGTACAGCGCGCGGAGACCAGCGTGTCAGCTGCCAGGAAGTAGCTGGAGCTGGGCCGGTTGTAGTTCAGGGTGGCTGTCACAAAGTACAGGGTGACCACAAGCAGGTGGGCAAAGCACGTGGAGAAGGCCTTGTGCTGGCTGGTGGCCACAGGCATCCTGAGGACGGTGGCCAGGATGTGGAGGTAGGAGATGACAACAAGGAGGAAGGGGCTGAGTCCCACAAAGACACTGGCAGCGTGGAGTGCCACTTCACTGGGGCGGGTGTTGCTGCATGCTGCCCTCAGCAGTGGGGGGACATCACAGAAGATGTGCTGAAGCCGGGCAGCCCCGCAGAATGAGAGCCTGGAGTCCAGGAGGGTGTGCACGGCTGAGTCCAGCATCCCCCAGAGCCAGCAGCCAGCGGATGCCACCACACAGACACCCCAGCTCATGGCGCGGGTGTAGCACAGGGGCTTGCATATGGCTATGTAGCGGTCATAGGCCATGACAGCCAGGAGCACACACTCGGGCCCCACACACCCCATCAGGAAGAACATCTGTGCCAGGCACCCGCGGTAGGAGATGGTCACCTGTGGGCGCAGGGCATTTGTCAGGATCTTGGGCACCGTCACTGAGGAGTAGCAAATGTCCAAGCAGGACAAGTGACTGAGGAAGAAGTACATGGGCCTGTGGAGATGGGGATCCAGGACCACAAGGGCGAGTATTGCAGAGTTCCCCAGCAGTGTGGCCAGGTAAATGGCCAGGAAAAGAACAAAGAGGAAGGGCTTGGCTGTGGGAAAAGCCCAGGAGCATGAACTCTGTCACATGAGTCTGGTTCACATCTGCCATGGGGCCAGCTGGGTTGGTCTGCAGGCAGAAACGAGCACTGTAAGGAAGAGGTAGTGATTGTAAGCCAGGGGACTGGAGCACAACTGCCCACGAGGCAAGGGTTTCACTGGTAGGATGGCTTTGGTCCTATCTCTTTCAACCAGAAAGCTTCCCATGTTGAGATTTCACAGACACTAGGATTTT
>VZSZ01006181.1:0-34136 GCA_013398815.1 Ibidorhyncha struthersii | reverse complement strand
TTTGGCTAGGTTGTTTCTCTGTCAGTTCAGTGAGTTGAGTTAGAAAAGGATCTCACAAGTCTTAAAAGTGCCAAGGCAAAGAAGTAAGGAGGGAGAAGTGGATGCCTGGTTCTTTGTGCTGCTACCAAAAGATTAACAAGAGGGATTGCTCTTGGGATGAGGAATTGGTTGCCTCTGGCTGTTGTAATAGTCATAGAATGGTTTAGGTTGGAAGGGACCTTAAAGATCACCTAGTTCCAACTCCCCTGCCATGGGTGGGGACACCTCCCACTAGACCAGGTTGCTCAAAGCCCCATCCAGCCTGGCCTTAAACATCTCCAGGGATCGGCATCCACAGCTTCCCTGGGCAACTGTTCCAGTGTCTCACCACCCTCAGAATAAAGAATTTCTTCCTAGTATCTAATCTAAATCTACCCTCTTTTAGTTTAAAACTGTTAACCCCTTGTCCTATCACTACACTCCCTGATAAAGAGGAGTGTTCACTGGCCTAGTAGAACAGGGTGAGATGTTGGGCCATTTCTTACTCCCTGTCAACCAGTACCGAAAAAGACTTCTATCCAGGTAGGAGTTGATGATTTTCATTGTAATGTACTCCACCTGCTGAAGGATTTAGTCATAAGCTAGGAATGGCCTGGTGTTTTTCAGCTTTAGAAAACACTGGTTACTTGAGGTTCTCCTTTAACTGTAATAAGATGGAAGTTTTTGGTGTATAGTCTAGTAGGCAGGTCTTGTGTTCCTTGTGCTCTAATACAGTGTAACACTTGCAAGTTTGTACTACATAATACTACCCTGCTATCTCTCTCTGAAATGTCCCAGACTCATCTGAGAAACACCTGCAAGCAGTTCAGCTTCCAACATCGGTGTGAGCAAATACATGAAACATGGGCGATGGACCTCAGGACCATCAATTTGGAAGATACGGCCTATTTCCTCTCTAACTCATTTTCTTGTAGTGTTATTCAGAGCTCAGAATTTTGCTGCTTGAGTATGTTTGATACCCCGAAGACAGAGGCAGACTCATGTCTTGCAGATGATCATTGGTAACATTCTGCTGTTCTGGTGTTTAGCAAAACTGTTCTCAAGACTTTAGGTTTAACACGAATCTGAAGAGAAAATCCAAGTATTGACGTGTTAGGAATTTGTGGCTACTAGAGCCTGATAGTTATGCTTGAGTCTGTCTCAGCGCATGTAGGACATACATATGTACGCATGTAGGACATATACATATACATATACATATACATATATACGTATATATACTTCAGCAGCTTGACAGTACCGCCATACAGAACTTTGGCAAAAAATATGAAAATTAGTAGGTAATCTTCACAAAGATTTGGAAGACGAAAAGACTACAGAGATTGAGATAGTTGCTTATCCCGTAAAATTGTTCAATTAGTCTAGAGTTTTAGCTCTTGTCTTTTATAATGCCCTTATCACAGAGGTATATTAATGGCCAGGAATACCAGAATAGTTTACACTGAGTTATTGGTTAAATATATCTTGCTATTTTTCCGTCCATTTGTGATCTGATTGTCTTTAAACGTTACTCAGTTTTGTTGAAAGAGTATCTTTTAAGGTATGAACTCATGGCAGAGGCTTCAGTTCAGAGTTGTGTTCATTCAGATGAATTGCTGAGGTAATCCATCTTTTTGAGTCTTTTGTATTGCAATACCAGGAGTTCATGGACACTACTGGGTGAATTTGAAATTATCTGAATCCTGGCACATGCAATTTTAAACTTCTTAATTTCCTCCGAAGCAACTTTTTCACTAAAATTTAGTTGCTTCTGTATCCATGGCAGTGAATGTAAATGTATGATAAAAGTAAGTTTGTTTCTAAAAATGAATGAACATTCAGGAAAGTTAATCAAACCTCCATACTGAAGCATCTTCATAGGCCCTTTCTTGCATTGGGGAATCTTTCTTCAATCAATGCGATGTGTGTTGTATTTATTTTGTAGACATATAGTAGACACCTAAAAGAGCAGCTTGCATTTACTTTTGCTTTCATTTTGGCACTTTCATGAACCTGGTTTTGGTTCACAAAACATTTTGGTGTGAGGGGGCTGTTCTTTCAAACTGTGACAGCATGCTGATGATTGAAATCTCACCTCTCTTGCAGCTGACCAGTCTTACTAAAGTGCTAAGGTCAAGGGTAGATAAACTCCCCAAGAAACAGGAGAAACGGTGAGATCAAAAGCAGATTTGTTCCTCCAAAATGGTTAAATGCTATCTGTTCAGTTTTTCTCAAAGAATGACACTGACCTCAAAATTAATTTTAGCCTAAGCATGAGATTCAAATACAAATCAAGGTATAAATAGAAACTGACTTTTGGAAAGCTTAGGTATCCAATCAAAATAGTAATTTTTATATATCCTATATATTCTTGCAGACATGAAGATGTTCTATAGTTCATACATTAAAATTATTTTGGAAAGGGGAATTAAGACAAGCAGTGCTTTTCTAGGAGCCCAGCTCAGTGGGTGGGAATCGATAGCATAACTCTTTAGCCTCTATATGGGTCTGATCAGAATCCCATCCAAAGCAGGTAATTTAAAAGCAGAGTTGACTTTTTATATGCATTACAGATATATAATAGGTTGTTCGGATTTACCTGGGATTACAGGAAATACTGCAACTGCCTTTGCCTTTGGACAGGGCCTTGATTCCTGTGGAAAGGACTTGTGGTGCAGTCGTCCATGCTGCTGCGGACTAGGGAGCAGTATAGTTCTACCAGGGTGCTGCCTGAGGTAACGCTGTATTGAAGGAGGAGGGATGCCCTTACGAGCAGGCTTAGCTGATCTTTGTATGGCTCTAGCAGTTGTGCAAGCTGTAGTTGGTGAAAATCATGGGATCCGTGTACTGTTGTCTTTGCATGATACAGTGATCACTTACCTTCACGTGCTTGCTTATTTTTTACTCATATGTTTTATTTCCTAATTGTACCTCTTGTGTGTGTTCTTTGTCAGTAATTCTTAAAAGCAAAATATTGCTGGCTGGATTATAATGTCTGTCACATCATCTGTGTCTCTTTCCTTCATTGTTGTCTTTATCTGTGCTTTCAATCCACCAGGCCTTTTCCTACTATTGTTATTTTATTTTTCTGCTGTCTGGAGTTATTTTTATTGTACGTGTTTAGCTGTACTTCTTTTCTCCAAACCCTCTGTTTCTCATTCCTTTGTTAGGTGGACATGCCTTCTTATTGTCTAATAAGTTATTTTAATTCATTTTTTTCCTGCTAATTCTTTTTCTTTTCAGTTAGTAGAAGGAGTTAGCGCTCAGGGACAAAGCAGAGTATATCAGTGGAGATGATTTCCAGCATTGCTGGAAAGAGATGATTCGGGGAGATTCATCTTCTACCATTCTTCTCTTTTGCTGTGGATGGGGTGTGGAGATAGGTGTGGAAATAAAGTGCCAACTGGCAGCTTTAAAGTGGCTCTTGTCAGGGGGAGTATCTGCTAAAAAGAAAAAACAGAAAGTGCGTGGAAAGGAGTGGAGTCAGGAGGGACTGTGGGCGCAGGGGTTAGAAGAGCAAGTGCAGGCAGCGCCAGAGCAGATGGGAGTGAGCAGCAGTAAAAGGAAGTGGCTATCTGGCTGGGTGGTGGTGAGTGGGAGGAGGAACGCCGATGGAAGGCAGTGCTGAAAGAAGAATTTTGCGTGGTTTCCCTTTTGCTACTCCCTTTCCTATTCCAAAATGGTTGCAGCATATGTTGCAGGACTGGCAGTGTGTGGGCCTGACCAAAGCTCGGTCAGCTGCTCGGGGTGGGACCTCCACTGGCTGGCTGAATCCATGCGTGTTACACTTTGAAGAGACCTCTACAACTGGGTCTTGGTTTCAGTTATAGTAAACATTACTGTAGAGTCATCAGTGCCGAGTAATTACAGAGAAAGACCTCGAGGATAAGAAAGATCTTATGAGGAGAGTCATACCACAATAAGGCCAACCCTTATTGCACCGCTGCTGTTTTGTTATTACTTTATCTAGATGTAATTAGAGATTACAAGCTCCTGGTTAGTAAAGATCTTAATTCAATACTTTACAGTGCAGTTAAGTCTTATCCTGGTCAATGAGGAGGAGCTGTAATAATCTGGCTAAAGGAAAATAAGATAATTACTGTTTCCATAGTGCTCTCTGGCTTGCAGAAAGCCTGCATAAATGTCCCAGTACTGAATTCTCTTTGGCTTGTGTTTGGGGGGCTCACTCAGTTTGGTTCAGCGTCACGCAAAAAGTCGTTTGGTTCTGCACAAGTGAAAAATCATTTTGGCCCAGTAATGGTTAGTGAACAGAGTCACATAAGCAGACTTGGGTCAGAATCAGTGTCCCACAGCTCATGCTAGTTTACATCCAGCACCATGGGACCATGGTTTCCATACTTGGCCTTAAGACAAGATGACTGGAGGTAGTGTAGTGCTTCTAGCAATCCATGAGATGCTGGAGAGCTGGGCTGGGCTTTCTCTCACCTGCAGTGAGGTGATCAGTCTGAGGAGACTGAGCTGACTTTCATTAATAGTCCAGAAAAAAAAAAATAAAATCAGGTTGAACAACTATTCAGAGTAACTTTTTCCCCAGTGGGTTCCGTCATTCAGCTGCTAGAAAAAACCCAAACCATCAGTTCTCTCTAAAATAACTCTGCACTTATTGTGCAGTTCAGCCTGTAGCTTTTAGAAAATTATTCTGTATTTGAAAAATGTATTAATATTTTTATGTAATGGCAGTAATGACCTCAAGAACAGGCATTTTCTGTCAGTTAATGACTACCTGGGTTAAAGGCCTGAGGCTCTGCCTTAGGCCCTCTCTTCTGCTGCTGGTTATTAACTGCTAGCAAAGTCTCTCCATCAGTTATTATTTATTAATCAGTATTGAAGCAATTATACACTAGATAATTCTTTGTGGGTGAGCAAATTGGTTACAGCAGAATGATTTAGCTGTCAAAAGCAGAATTAGTCCTTAGTTAAAATTAAGTTTTCTTCCTCTGCAACCTGAATTTAGTCCCACTCCAGAGCTGAGCTTTACTTTCTTAGCCCATTTATACCTGAAAAGTAACTTTTGTTAGCCCATCACTTACCACTGGGAGGCCACACGTGTATCTGATAAACAGATAGCAGCTAATGCAGGAAGCACCAAGCATATTTCTGAAGCCTGATGTGATGCAGACTTGTAACGTTTAATCTTTATATGTCCTGGAATAATGCTCTGATAGTGATACAGTGCTACCCATTCATTTTTGGTCTTCATTACAAATGTCCCACTCTTACCTTCCCCAAAATAGCTTTCATCAAACAGAAATAAAATGCATGTTACAAAGACTATGTTGGGAGGTATGCAGTTACATTGAGCTAGAAAAGCACACACACACGAGAACATGGATAGGTGTGTTTATGCTTTTGTTTGCTTGTATGAAAGTTTCTCTGTAGTAACAACAGAAAGGCTGGTTCTACAAGTACCTTTTATTCAGTTCAGTGCTTACTGCTTTGAATTGTTTTAGTTAAGTGGGGAACTGTAATATAATACATTAGTAATGCAAAGAAATCGTAGTTTTTTCAGATTCACCGCGTCAATATTTGTTTACCCATTCTGTTTCAGGTTTGTATATTGAAAATGACTTTTAGTTTATTAATTTTTAAATACTATAGCTACAAAATACGCTACAAACAAACAAAAACCTATGTGATCAGCATCCATGCTAAACTGAATATGCCAGGGAATCCGTTAAAAACATAAATTGCAAACTTGCAATCTGTTGTTATTGATTTCTGGTTGAATTTGCAAGTCGAATGCACTAGGAAAACACTGTACATGTATTGTGCTTACTCCTTTAAAAAAATGCTCTCCGTCAGCACTTGTAGTACATGCAGTATTTAAATATGATATTTATTTTATTAACATAAACTCTCTGCAATGCACTCTGCAAATAATATTGGGTCGAAAGACTTGATTTTGGGAACAACGTTTTGTTTTGGTTTTGCCTTGGAAGATCACCTGTAAGTATCTGGTCGCAATGGTGTAATGAACCATTGTACGTAGTAGCAAGAAGACTTTGTTGAAAAGCGTAAATTCTTAATTTATGGCTAATTTGTAGGCATATGGCTGGCTTGCAGTAACAGGGAGCAGAGAGAGAGGTAGCACCCGTGATTGCTGTTCTGACAAGCATCAGGCCAGGGTCTTGATTGCAATTCCATATGTTCAAGAGCATTGCTTCATCTGGGGTCTCTTGTGGATAACAAAAAGAAAGAAAAATCTGGGACTCTTGGTACTTTCCACTCCTTCTCTGCCATTTGCTCAGAGGAGAGTAGTGTGAAGTCCCTGCAGTTCCTTCCGTTTCCCACATTATAAGCAGGAGAAGGAGGGAGATAGAGGAGGAGAGACTCTTATTTCCTTTTCCTTTCATGTACTAATGAGCATATGCTTAGGAGTACGTACTGCGACAGTGTAACTCATGGTGAAGGCGAGCTGTGCTCTGCTTTCTGTACTACATTCTTTCATGTCTCCTTATGCCTCTTATGTTCTGCTGTCATATTTGACTTCATTAACTTATTCGTTAAGGTCTCTGTCCT
Source organism: Ibidorhyncha struthersii (assembly GCA_013398815.1). NCBI lineage: Eukaryota > Metazoa > Chordata > Aves > Charadriiformes > Charadriidae > Ibidorhyncha > Ibidorhyncha struthersii. Next base: position 27,578 of record VZSZ01006181.1, on the reverse strand, counting down.
TGGCATCAGTACGAATTCTGCTTTCTGACACCCAAGGAAGTAGCAAGAGTCTATTAACATGTTTCTATAAGAGTCATGCTCTTGCTGTAAAAGCAAAAATGAAGTGCCAAATAATCTGTAGGAGGTATCTCACCTCAGGACAACGTAAAGGTGAACATATTCCTGCACCAACCTGAACATCTGTCAGTCAAACCAGTGTTATCCTGTATACCTACCATAGTAAATGCGCTCTGTGCAGTGAAAATGGATTACTGAGGCAGGTGGCTTAGTTGACATCCAGTTGAGTGACAGATACAGTATTCGTGAGGGAGGAGAGTGATGTGTACTTTATTTATTTATAGACCAGTCTCTCCTCCAGGGTTTAGGTAAGTTTTAATCATATTTTTCATACACGAACAAGAAATTTAGCCTATTTGTTCCCAGTTTTTATAGCCAGTGGTGGGAAAGTAGACACACTTTTTGGAGATTCATAACTGTTGCCAGTCCAACCCCTCCCTTTCTGACAGTCAAATATTTGTAACATTCACCTTTTAGGCTTGCCTTTACCTCATTTTTTTGTGTTGGAAAACCTGCACAAATGCCATCTTATTTTTGCCTTTGTCCCAGTATTTTTTGCTGCTTGGATTAGAGGAAAGGCTCTATGGTTTGTGGTGTTACCCCCATTTATACTAGTAGAGGATGTAGTCTGTTTTTTTGATTTTTCTATGAAGGCGTCTGTAGGGTTAGCAAGACTCTTTAGTTCTTCCGGTGGGGTGCTTTCACATCTCAGGTGCCTCTTTTGAAGATTTTTTTAGCAGATGCCAGAATGGCACAGCTTTGTAGCGTAAATGTGCTTTTCCAGGGTCTAGCCTGGCACAGACTGACTTCACGTGTCCGTCTCTGGCACTCTTCAAGGGTGTTGTTTGCACAGGGCAAACTCTACGGCCGTGGGAATAGCCAAGGTGACTCTTGACCACCTTGCAGACGGTGGTCTCATTCCCGAGTTTATTCCATCTCATAGCGGCTGCTGTGACTGCCCAACTGCTCGAGCCTGGCACGTGGCCCCGTCCCCTGGCACCCCTCTCGTGCAGTGGGGTGGGGACAGGTGGCGGAGAACCAGCTGCCCTGGCCTGGTTCCACTGAATGGTACCCCTAGGAAATCCTCCACTGCTCCTGCCTGGCAGCTTTCTGGCTGCTCTGTGCTGTTGAGACATAGCAAGAGCAGCCAGAGATGAGAACTGAGCCTGTTATCTTCTTATTTGGAACAGCATAATTTGAAAGCAGATTATGTTTCTCTTTGAAGGGTAAATGACCTAAAGTGTATTAAAAAAAGTTATCCCACAGTGGATTATCCTGAGAAATATTTAGTGATGCGTTTTGTTTCACGGCATGCAGTGGAGCTGTGTGGCAGTGTGGGACAGAACGAGGTGACTAATACTTTATTTATTTGAAATGACTACAGTGGGGGAGGGATAAGAAGCAAGTAGTTATTAGCAGTCACTGGGGGCACCTCTGGGGATACCCACACTTTCTTCCCTCTGACCCTCTCTTTCCTGAGACCGGTGGATAGTTTGGTAGTCACAGCAGCTTGGAACCTCAATTAAGAGTTTATATCCTCAGGACAGCAAGCAGTACCTTAGTTAATAAAGATAAAAGAAGAGGAAATAAAAGGTGGAGGAGGAAGAAGGAAGGTGGATTCCTATGGATTAATTTCAAAGAAAGAAATATACCTACTGAATCATTCGCATACCCCATACGCGTTTCTTGTAGTTCTCCAGTCCTGTGGCTAATTAAATCACAGTCCGTGGTTGAACAACAGTACATGAGGCTGCGTTTTGTTTTGTGGAAAAGTGTTCCTATATGTTTGAAATTTGATAATGCTGTTTTGGAGTAAGTTCATTGTTACCCTTTAGATACCATGGGGAAAAAAGGGAGACATTTATACCTGGTGAGAAAGTTTGATAGTTTTTTGTCTCACCTGTGTAGAATCATAGAATTGTTGAGGTTGGAAGGGACCTTTAAGATCATCAAGTCCAACCATTAACCTACCCTGACACAAACCGCTTCTAAACCATATCCTCAAGTACCACGTCTACCCTTTTTTTAAACACCTCCAGGGATGGCGAATCCACCACCTCCCTGGGCAGCCTTTTCCAATGTTGGATAACCCTTTCAGTGAAAAAAATTTTCCTAATATCCAATCTAAACCTCGCCTGGCTTAACTTGAACCCACTTCCTCTTGTCCTATCACTTGTCACTAGGGAGAAGAGGTCAGTCCCCATCTCTCTACAACCTCCTTTCAGGTAGTTGTCGAGAGTGATAAGGTCTCCCCTCAGCCTCCTCTTCTCCAGGCTAAACAGTCCCAGTTCCCTCAGTCGTTCCTCATAAGACCTGTCCTCCAGACCCCTCACCAGCTTTGTTGCCCTTCTCTGGACACGCTCCAGCATCTCAATGTCTTTCTTGTAGTGAGGGGCCCAGAACTGAGCACAGTACTCGAGGTGGGGTCTCACCAGTGCCGAGTACAGGGGGATGATCACTTCCTGAGTCCTGCTCACCACACTATTCCTCATACAGGCCAGGATGCCGTTGGCCTTCTTGGCCACCTGGGCACACTGCTGGCTTATATTCAGCCGGCTGTCCACCAACACCCCAGGTCCTTCTCCACCAGGCAGCTTTCAAGCCACTCTGCCCCAACTGTAACTCAGATAGAAGCCCAAATCTGTATGTGGGAATGTCAATGAGGGATAACATGTACTGCTTCATTTACAGTCATATGTATAAATGCGTATGCATTCATAAAATAAATACTAAATTTTTGGCCAGCGCTGTGTCAGAGAAGACGTAAGCTTTCCCCCCCACCCTCCAGACTAAAGGAATAATTCTCATCTTACTGAAGTTTTGCTAACTGCATTCAGGTGATGGAAAGGGGTTGATGCCTAAACTTGTTTTTCTTCTCTTCATTAACCTTTGTTTTTTATTCCTTAGTGACTCCATATGTTTAAAATGTGTTAAATATGCAGTTCTAGAGTAAGAGAACAGAGTGATCACAGGGAATATCTGATATATTTCAGCCCACAGTACTTTTACTATATCACCTTTCTGTGATAAGCACCAGCAAAGGTAGTAGTAGCATTCTGCCCTTATTGGGAAGCCTCCTATCATCCCGTGCTCAAGTTGTATTCCTGCAAATATTTGTCCATCTACTTGCACGGAGAGTATGCATCTGTGATGCATATAAAGTGTATGTTTGCCTTTGTGCTTGAATTTAAAAGCTCTTGCTGTTCTAGGTCCTATTGGGACAGGAATGTATATTAGTTCTTCTCTATTCTCTTTGTTTCTTTTGAAGGAGTACGTAGCAGGGGTTTCTTCTGGAGCCTGAGACCTTCTTCAGTTTGAGGTTTAGTTAGGGCGCTGTGATTCTTAGTATGCTTTATTGTGATCTGCTGTTTTACCCATGAAATGTGGGGTGGTGTTTCCTCTTTGTGTTTAGTTTAAAAAAAATACCCACAAGGTTATACTTTACTTTCCTTGAAGCTCTTTAATGTTTATTCTTGAGCCAAGACCATTTGTTGTGAACTGGAAATTTAGGCAGTTAATATGAGCAGTTCTAAAATTACATTGCAGTCACCCGTTGACCCTGACGATCAGTTTTAGTATGCAGAGGATTAAGAAACAGAGTAGACTCTATTAAGTTTTCTACTTAAAAATATTACATCTATTGTGGACAGGGATAGCAATGAGTATATTAGAGTTAATAGGCCCCAAGATAGTAGAGCAATGAATTCACTGGGAGTATGATATCTTGGCGCAGAAAAAGAAAGTTTGAAACTTTTCCTTGTGTCTCTGTATCGCTTGGCTTGTGATGATCCACAGAGGAGCGGTCATTCAGAGTTGCCATGGGAAGTATAATTTGTCTGCCAAGTCAAGTTACATTAACTTCTGGCCACAGGAAACACGTGAGGCATACAGAGGAGATATGGTGGTAGCTTAGACTTAAGAACCTAGCGCAGACCTTTTCAAAACAGTGGTGTGGAAAGCACGAAGAGGCTTGAGAAAGTGAAAGGAGACGAAGAAGGTCACCTCTCAGAAAGCTTGGGACTCCTTGCTATGAAACAACTTTGAAATGCCTAACTAGCTTGTATGTGAGAGCTGCTTGAGCAGCAGAAAAAGTTCAGCGAAAGCATAATTTAGGTATGGAAATGAAGATTTGTAATTTGCATGGTTACAATAGGGCATATTATAACATTTGTCTTTACTACAAAATACTTTGATGAGTCACACATGACTAGGAATGATTACACTACCATGAAGTATTGTGAGGATAAAAAGGATCAGTGAATCATAGTGCAGCTGGTAGTGTAGAGTTTGCCTGGTTTTGTAATTCCGTTATTCAGGGGTTGGTGGCTAAGAAGAAATATCCTGAGTACTGTTTTGTACATACGTATGTGCTTTAGCAGCATATAAAGTTTTTAAATACATTTAATTATACAGTCTATTCCCTAACTGAACTCACCAGTACAATGATACCTTGCAGTACTTACAGGAGGAAGGCCAGAAAAGAACAAAACTGATTTCCCTGCAGAATCTACCTGCTCTGAAAGATGCTTCCTCTCAAATGCAGAGATTTACTGATGCTAGGATATTTTCATGAAGTTGAACTACCGTAACATCTACAATAAACATTTACAAGTTGAAGTGCTTTTACGTATTTATTGTGCTGCGTCACCTGAACTTGGGCAAGCTCCCCCCTACCAATACCAACCCTTAAACACAGATTTTCATATCCTTTTCTTCTTCAGTGGCTGCTTTGGGGCATATAGTCACTTCAAACTCACTGTCTTTCAAGTCCAAGGACTTCTGTGGTTTTCATCCAGCAGACCAAGTTCAAATAATGTTGCTGAACCATAGGTTGCAGTTTAACGTCGTATATAACACAGTGCAGCTGAGAGCTGCTACTGGGCAGAGTTGTTTGCCTCACCCTCCCCTGCACACTTTTACTATGTCATTTCTGTCAGATCTAGCAATCTGTGGCTAAACAGTGAGACTGTTCACTGCAGTAATCCAAAGGGAAACTAATAAAAAAAATTAATAACCTTTTGACTGAAGCATCTTACCCAATGTATGGCTAGTCCATGGATCTAACTTGGGAGGAGGAGCAAATGTGTGACTGTCCTTTTTGCCATCAGAACTGTGGAGTAAGAAGAATATAAAACTGTCTATGAAAGTATTTTGCCACTCTGACTTGTTGCGTTGTCAGTCTTTCACATCCAAGCTGCTCTCACTGTTACTCAGGTGAAGCAGCTAATGCCAGGTGCTTGGTGTGTGTGAATTGCAAGTGCGACCCTTCAGAGGGATGAGATGTTTTTACTGTTGCTCTATCTGTACCTCACCTTCCTGATTGTTAAGAACTCATTATCAGTTATTTCCTGGAGTCCAGCTGTGTTGGTCACTATACTTGGAGAAAAAAACCCCCATATTATCCACTAGGAAGAGGCACTGTGCAAGAGACCCGCAGCCAGAGCTGGCCTTCAAGTTGTGTGTTAGAATACACTGAAGTATTTTTTTTTTCAGTCTTTTCAAAAAGACACATGCTTACTGTAAGAACAGCCATGGAGGAAACTATTTTACCCTGTCCTATATGGAGACCAGTTTAGAGATGAAAACCAATGGAGTATTACTCCTAGATTCTAGCTATTAGTGACCCTGACCTGGAGTTATACATGGGCCACTGGTTTAATAGCTGCCAAAGGACCTGCTCTCTGTGAATGTACATTATCCATGTTGGAAACTGTTGCACTTTGCTCTCTGTGACAATTGGTGGCAACAAGATCTGTATTTTACTTACATGTTTCGTTTACTTAAATGCATTTATTCCGCGTTTTCATTGGCTGCCCTCGTCTTTTGCTCTGATGATCAGTGACTGGTTGTCCTTCATTCGCTTCTTGTGTACCAGTCCTGATTTTATAGATGGTTTAGCTGTCCTTTTTCAGAACTGAAAAGTACTTAATCTCTTCTTGTATGGGTTTCACTTCCCATCTCTTCCTATTCTTATCACCTTTTTCTGTGCCTTTTAAGTTCTATGGTGCCTGTTTTGAAACACAGAGTGAAAGAGAGGGGTGGTGCCACAACTGCCTGCAGTGCTCAGAGTTGTATGCTTGAGTTTGTTCTGTGGCATAATAATGTTTTGGTTTTTATTCTTTCCTTAATCAGTTGTAACATTGTGTTTGCCTATTGGGTATCTGCTGAACACTGAGCTGACGTTTTCAGAGAGCTGTCCACAGTGACTCCCAGAATTCTTCCCTGAGCTATAGCTAATTTAGACTGTCTTACCGTGTATGTATACTTACAGTTACTTTTTCCTATTTGCATTTCTTTGCACTTACTGATGTTGAATTTCATTTGCTGTTTTACCAACCAGCTATTTGGTATCGTGAGATTTACTCGCAGCATTTTGTACATATCTCTGTTCCAAATAATTCTGTATAGCCTGCAAACTTTTTTGCTTATATCTCCATGTCAGTTCTGGACACATTCCTTATTGTTTGTCTCTGCTGGTGTGGCAGAAGAGTTCATGACTAGCAAGAAAATGGCAGTTCTGTGTTCTGTTTTGTAGCAGGAAACTTTAATGGAACTTTACTGAAAAGTATTCCTGACAGAGATTCTGACAACATGATAATATACATTCCTAAACAGGTGAATAGAGTATATGAAAGTTGTTGCTAGAATTCGTAGGTAATTATGGTTCAGGTCACTGCTGTGTAAGAAATCTAGTAATATTAGCAATTGCTAAGCTGAAGTTGACCAACATCTTCAACGCTTTGAATGTATTTTAGTCAGTGTCAACTGACATGATGTAGGTGTATCTGTTCTGGAATATTCTAAATCACTCTTTACGTTCTATTAACTCTGTTGAATAGACCTCCATTGACTGTCAGTGGAGGTACAGATACCATCTTGTATGCAGGCATATACATCATAGAGACCTTTAGGACATGAAAGACATCTGGCATGTCGGCTTTGTGAAGCATCACTCTAATCATAAGCTGTAGCATTTTGACTGTAATTCTGTTACATTTGTTTTTTGAACAAGTCTTAGGAAATTAAACATTCAAGAGGAACGTATTGTCTGTCATGACATTAAATACTTTGGTTTTGTTTTGGTGGGAAACAGTTAAGGCAATCTTGATTCAATACTAACAAACTAAGAATGGCAAGTTCAGCTGATAAATTGAAAAAGTCAGTTGTTTGCACATCCCTGGTGAGATGCTAACACACTTAAAGGCTAAGTACTAGAACACTGGGAAGATTTTTTTTCTTCTTTATATTTCCATTTTTTTATGGGATGTTAGTAATCTACAAATCTAACAAGTTGAATGCAAAAAAAAATATTGTGAAAACTGTGGTTTTGATATGTGGAAAACTGTTTTTGCATGGATCACATTTTTTTTTTTTTGTTAAAACATCCAAGGCTGCAGTGACAAGAAGATAATTTCTCTTCTTAATGGAGAGCACATTAGAACCATGAAAGAAACATCCTGTTGTTGTTTGAAAGTCTGTCTGTTCTAGAGAAAGACAGGTAGTGAAGTATTTAACCGATCTTTATATAGCTGGACAATGCCAAATATACCACTTGTTTGGGAACTCCAAAATGGAAAAAGTTGGACCTTCCATACCTGAGCTTTTAATCTGAAAGAGACTGTCTTTGGTTTTGTACCATTTTCTGCTCATCAGCATTCAGCAACACTGCAGGATAGAGGAAAAATACAGAAGCATAAGAAAAAGATAAAAGGAGACTGGGAGCTGAAAAAAGATAAATGACTTTGCCGTCAGTGCAGTATAATGAAAATCAAATCAGTGCTTGGCAATGCACAATTGCCCCGTATGGCTAACCCCAGACAGTGTTTTAAGTAAAATACATGCCTTTTGTATTTTATTCCTGTATTCATATAAAGATAGATGACTTTGTTATTAGTTGATTGCAGGGGAAATAGATGTCGTGATTCTGTAAAGTCATGAGTGTGACTTACATGTTTAGTGTGTGTTCGGTTATTGGCTTTACTGATAATGGATTTTTGTTGTTGCTGAGGTGAGGCCTGTAACACCCCCTCTTTGGTTTGTTTAGGCTAGCTATAAAAAGATTCTGCAAGCAGGATACGCTCACCGTGTAAGTGTAAAACAATTATTTGTTTGATAACGCACACAAAAGATACGTAGAAGTTAATGCGCTAATAGGCTCTGTGTTGCTGTGCTCATCATTGCTCACAATGTTTGCTGGCCTGGCAGGCATTGACTGGGGAGTAAGGATACATGGCTCCTTTCAATAGACCCTCAGTGTGCTGAGCTGCCATCTTCCACCGGCTCTCATGACACTGATGATGGTGATGACTGGAGGTGGTGATTCCCAGAGGGGCCAGCTAAGCTCTCTCTGTGGTTTTATACCGTTGTGTCGGTATTTTCTTCTTGAATCCCTGAGCTAGCGATGGTATTGTCTTGATATTCTTCATCTCTGTGACTTTAATGTTTTTATCTGCCTCCAGACTTTCTCATAGCTGTTCTTCAGCAGTTATGCAGCTAGGCAATGCCAGAGCTGGACCTTGGCATGCAGGCAGCTGAACCCCTGAGTGGTGAAAGCAGAGTTACCAGAGAGGTTTATAGACTACAGTGGTAGTATTTACGGGACTGAGTTACACTGTAATTGAAAGTAGTATAAAAAATAATTTTAGCAAACTTATCGATTTCATTTTATCAAAAGAAATAATAAAAGTACCCATTCTGTGTTATTTTCAAATAATATTAATGTTTCAAATTATTATGCATTGGCACAGTGCTGCACTGGTTGTGGGAAATGCACAATGGAAACATAATTCATTTTAGACTGTGCCTATGCTGGAATCAAAACACAAAAAGGAATCCACAACAACTTTGAAAGACTTTTGCAATCTTGCATTTTGTTCCCGATTGGATCTGACAATGTATTTTTAATGAATGTAGTCTTGAACATCTGCAAACTGTTTGCAAGCTGGAATTTTCTTTTCGAATAGCTGACTGTGGAATCACAGACTCTGTAATCATGGATGCTGTGTCTCCACAGTACCTATTTGTAATGTAATAATATAATAATCATAATAATAGCAATAATGAAATCCCTTCCCTCCCAGTTAAAATTCAATGTTCTGGTTCTGTTCATACCAGTATAATGTGCCACTGGCTGTTTATCATGGCTCACAGATGACTGCAAATGGCCTCCAAACACCTTGTACAGCTGAAAATACACTGGTTTTCTGGGATGTTCCTCTCCAGCTTCTTCATTTTAGTAAATGAATCCCAGAATCCACAAGTATACATGAAACTTCTGAACCAGAGCTGTTTTTTCTTTTCAGATCAGGTTATAGTGTACAAACCTGTTGGGAGCCCTGTTTTTGTGTCCACAGGATGAACTCAGGTTGCTGCTAACTCCATCAATATGGGAGTTAAATGAGACAGAACTGTTTACGGGGTCATAATATTGTTCCATCCATTCCTGTACTTTCTAAATATTTGTGTTGATATTGATTGTTGTAGATTTTAAGTCCTTGAATACGTCCATATGAATGCAGTGCACTGTACAGCTAGGAAAGCTACCGGTATAGAAACTATCAGGCATAGGCAACATATGCACTAAAGTCAGGTGTAGAGACACCACTAATTTAAATGGAGAGACTGTATAGTTGTGATCATGCTGTGTAATGTGGGAGTAAGTGCATCGCAAATCAACTTCAAATATTGCAGTGTTCAGTGTAGACAAACCCTTAATCTTGTATTTGCTTTCTTGGCTCAGTTTTCTTTTTAAGCTGCAGGACCAAAAGGGAGTGAAGTGCTATCAGATCTTTTCCTTGCTGTGCTTATTGGCTTGCTTATGTGAGCAACCCAGTAACTCGATCTATTTCTGTAATTCCTGAGCCCTCAGTGACCTAGGATATGGAGTTTGTTCCAAAATACCTGCTCTTTCTAGCATGCGATGAAGATGTTTCAGTTTTTATGAGCTCAAAGGCCAAAACCTATTAAACTGCTTTTTTTTCCATTCACTACTACCCCAGAGCTTTCAGAACGCCTACTACTTGAGAGCCTGAAAAACCCTTAGCCATCTCAGCAGTAATGACAAAGTAAAAATCAGCATTCAAAGAGGAGTAATTTCTCGGAGTCTTACATGAGAGTGCTTTGAGAGTGTGCATCAGTGAAACTCGGGTCAGAGAAGACCAACGGAGCGGCCTTTGCTGCTGCTTAAGGGTCTGTGGTATGGTGTCCAGATACAGAAAATGATGGAGAAGAATGTGGAGAACAATGGCTGTTCATCTGACTCACAGCTATCGCACAGCTCATATTTGATCCCATTCCTGCATTGGCGTAAAATGAATGAAGCACATCTGTTCTTTTTAAGGAGAGAAGAGTAATCCTCAGTGGAGTACAGTGCAAGTACAGCATGGTGATCACTTAATTGGCACTGATTTAGCTGCCTCTGGAATGGGGAGTGGGATAGCAATGTCAGCAGAGCGTTGTGTCCCAGGTCATCTACCGTGCTGTAAGTCAAGGCTTATTAGCTCAGACACGGCTCAGCCTCTGCCCTACACGTGTCTCTGAGCGATGCTGGATTGTAACAGGCGGCAATGCCAGTGTGCCTGCGAGCTCCTCTGCACCATGCTCTGCGGTCAAGGGGAGCTCGCTCCTCACGAGCGTGGTCTGCGCTGCTGCTGAGGTTACTCATGTCTCCACATGGTAGGAGCTCACCATTTTCTGAGACTGAGCTCACCATCTACACCCTGCACTGATCTTGTGGTTACTTTGGGTTTTTCTTTTGCGAGTAATGAGGCCCTTTCATGTTGTTAGAAAGAAAATCTGAGGTGGAGTACTCTAATAATTGTTTAACATTTTTTATTTTTTTCGTAAGCAAACTGGGCAATGATCAAATGCAGCTGTAAAAGTCACAAGGCCTGTTTGGATTTGTAAGCGTAATGCACGGAGGCGCTTTGGGGACAGCAGCTGGCTGGGTGGTGTTTGGGAGTCCCTGAAGTACAGCAGCTGGAGGCTGACTGTCCCTCGTAGGCTTAATCATTTTGGGGCGCTGGCGATGAGATTGACAGGTCCTTGAACTGGGGAAGGATTTAAGCTTTGGCCTTTAGTTTAAGAAGGAGTCAGTCAGCGCTGTGAGCCTGCGATCCAGCAGCGATGCTTCTCCCTGGGATTTCTTTCTAGTTCCCTCATCATTTTTTTTCCCTATTGCTCTGCCTAATAGGAAACGGCAGCTTTGAAGACCCTCATGGGAAAAGCATAGTAGGTATTTTAGAGGCGGTAGCAAGAAGCTACTTGAGAGCTTTCGGCAAAACAAGCAGCAGAATATTAGTCAGCAATATTTATACAAATATTTTTTTCTTAGAAGCTTCTGGTAGCAGTTTCCTTCACTTCATACACTGATCTGAAGACTCTCAACTAAATATTAGTTTATACTTTCTCTGCCTAGCTCCTTCAGTCCCCTTCTCTTTTTAATAATCTTCCCATACCCCCATGGAATTAGCAGCAGTCACAGGGACTGGTACTTTGATGCAAATAATTAGAGTACACAAACAGATGGGACAGGATCGAGCCATTTGTCCTACTGCCCTCCCAAGCGCAGAGTCAAGCACCGGAAAGTTGGGGAAATAAAGGTACCGGAGGTCCTGTTCTGATATCTGAGCCTAGGGAAAGCTTCCTTACAAAGTCCCTGCTTTATCCTTTCCAGTGTTCATATCCCATGGAAGCTTCCAAAAGATTTTGCCTTGGTTCATGGCAGTACTTGCTGAAATGCACAAATGCTCTTGCTGCCCATACGCTGTTGGTTTCGCCCCTAATAATTGTACCTAACGTTTGTTAATCTGAATACCTGGAGGTGCAAATCCTGTGGTTGTAGACATAGTTTATTCTGTGAGTACAGATAGGATGAGAGCAAATAAAGCCTGCTGTTTTAAAGGTTTACCTTCACTGTGCAGTCAGGGTATGTCTCATGAGGGGGGATGTTATCTTAGACTCCAAGAAAGTGTTAAAAAGAGAGAGACTAATGAAGCTGTTATATTGATGTAGATGTCAGCTGGAAGCTAAGCAGGGGAATAGCTTTCTTCATCAGCTAGGAAGAGGGAAGGAAGGACTGTTCAAACAGCAGCGATCACTGCCGCTGTCAGCAAAGGAATATATCTGTGCAGTCTGTTTTACTGTGCTTGGAATTAAAGAAATGATGGCGGCAAAAATCCTTCTGTCTTGCTATTTGCCTGATTGATTGATTAAGACTTAAACCTTTTGTGTGAGTTCAGTTCTGCCTGTGGTATCACCTCCATGACTGCAGCATCTATAAGTTTGGAAAGCCCAGGTTTCAGAAATATTTCTCCTCTTTCCATCTTGACATAATCCATTGGACCCCATTGTTGCATTTTGTGCTAGTTAGTTTCCTGGAGAAGGAATTGCCCTGACCTTTTTCATAAGAAAAGGTTTTAATCCTTTTTCTTCTCTTAGACATGATCTTGTTCTAAACAAACTATGTTAATCTAATGCTAACCAGCACATCTGTATGAATAAAGAGATCGGCTCTCACCGGTTTCTTTATTTTGGGAAACTTGTGTGATAGTGACCCAGACCTAGTTAAATCTCAGCTGATTAGTCGACTGTCTAGCTTTCCAGATGCAAACCGGATCTGTTTGAGCTGTGGCTGATCAGAAAATATTAGTAAATTGGCCTTTCCATAGGCATGCAGAGGACCTTGCTGATTAACTTGCATCTTCCTAATGGGAAATATGTCCTGAGTAGTGGAGATTTTAAAATGAGTAATGTAATTTGAATGATAAAATGTGCAAAAATAATTTTTCATAATCGTAAACATCTGAGCATTTAATATATTGGAAGGGATTTGATTAATAACCCTGCAGTTAAACATTTTATAGTATTTTATTTTAATTTAAACAATTCACATGTTATATTAACGTGTGTTCTGTAGATTAAAACCAGCATGCCTCAGAGTCTTATCACATTTGTCTAAGTTTGTATATCTCAGAGTACTTGAATTTTGCGGCTGCTTCTGTCTTAAGGTGCAAAAAGCCTCTATTTGCCAGTTCAGATTCTTTGTGTATATATGTTCTGCCACTTCTCATCTGTGTCTCTGCTGGCTGCTGCTTCGACGGTTAATCACTTTGATCCCTGGTTGTGGCCTTGATCTTTCTCAGATGGGAGGCCTGAGATAGGAATAATGTTCTAATTGATTCAGCCCTTCTGTTTTGCTTTCTTTATTTATAATTGTAGTTTGCCTTTGGTTTGTTTTTTTTTTTTTTCCTCTTCTAATTCTCATGTTTTACACTGAGATTGGGGTGCCCAGAAGGGGGCTGGAAGCCTTCCAGCCATGGATTGGAGATGTTTTTGATAGATAACTCTCTCTTCCCTAATTTATCTTCTCTGACTGAAGTGCTCATTCTGCCTATGGTTTTATCAGAGGCTAGTTGTGCAAAAGTGTTTGGATACTATTAGCACATTTAGCTTTTTTGTTTTACTTTTTATATTGTTCTGTGGATTTGCAGGCTTTTTAAAAACATTTAAAATATTAGTTGAGAGTCAGAAACAGAGCATTTAATGAAGGTGTTGTTTTTTTTTTTTAGTGGATTCTAATGTGTGTCCATACAAAAAATTTGATTTCTTGTTTCCTTATTTCATGGTTTATGGATTTTGTTTTTACTGGCCAAATTGTTTGTCTGTCTGCTCCAACAAGTTTTTAGCCTGAAGGAACTCTCACTTGTAATATGGTTGCTGCTTTTATTGATGTAACCCATTTTTGTTATGGATTTTATACTAGTTAGAGCACAAAATTTCCCACGTGCATATTTTTCTCCCTCCTAAGGGCTAGGTACAGTTCTTCAAAAAGTATTGTGGGCTCAATCCAGCACAATGCAGACTTGTCTACAAAGTGCTGTGTTTCCTCAGTGCCAACAAGTTTTAAAGGGTACTTTAAAACTCAGCACCTTGCAGTACTAATACGTTTACCTTGCAAACAGTTTTTCTATTAAGTTTACATGAAGCTCACGAGATACCTTCCTGTGTTCCTTTCGCTTATTGCTGCTATTATAAGCTATGCATTGAGTAAATGTGTTTGAGCTCACAGATGAACTGTGCTTCTGCTTTGCTTTTCTTGCGACTATATTTTGTAATTGGTTCTCTTTATTTACCACAGATTTTTTTTTTTTCCTAATACTGATCAAGATTACTGCAAACATGTGATAAGTAAGGTGAAATGGGTATCTACCAGACTATGATTTCCACTATGGTTGTGCCGAATTTATATGGAACATGAAAGTACTGACATGCCCTTGCAATCATCTTTGCTGGATTGTCATGTACAGTCTGCCTCTATCTCCTCGTGTTTTTTTTTGTTATGCTCTGGACAAGTACATCACTTTACTTAGTATCTTGTATGGGACCACTTTGTTGAAATCTCTTAACGTAATTACTTTGAAGTGAATAATAAAATAGCCTTTCCCTTTAAACAAAGCTAAATAGTCTCAGCATGGTAGCCACTTGACAAAAGATGTTGTTATGGGAGTGGGATAGTTACTCTTAGATATGAGTGAACGTGGGAAACTTCAGTTTTCAGAATGTCTTCTGAGGTTGAGCAGTTTCAGGGATACAGGTCTACAGTTGGGGCTATAGTTTAGGTCTGATTTTTGAGAAACAGGTTGTGACTGAGGATCCTGAAAACAAGATATTTTATTTAATTTTTTTTAAAATTTGTAATGGAAAAGGTGCTGTTTTCCTGAAAATGTTTTAGGAATAGTAATTTGTTGATTTATGACGAAAAGATGATTTGGAGCAGTGAGGAAATTCGAGTTCTATTTCCAGCTCTTTTTCAGGTTTTCTTACTGTTATTAAGCCCATCTTTCTGCATCCTTCGTTTGTAAAATGGAGATAATAACGGTTAATTTCCCCCATATTTTGCCTGCCTCTGTTTACACAGGAAGATCTGAGAATACGATTCAACCCTTGCTCCTATTTATGTAGCTGGCTGAGCACAAGGGAAGCTCGTAGTCATATTGACAGCCTCTAGACAACGCCAGAATATAAATCAGCATTTGTAATAGTTGCAGATTATAATTTCAAATGGAATCCCTCTAAGGTAACATCTGTGTGCTTGTGGTAGAGCAGTCTCTAGCCAGGTGAAATTGGTCATGCTGTAAGGCTGCTGAATGTTGTAGGTCACTTGTTAGCATTTTCTTTAAACTTGTGCACTTCTGTAACTCTGTTTTTTTTTATTCCAAGAGTAGGTGAAATATTATTTATGAATGATGTACAATGTGAATGCTTTGATTATAAAATAGCCAATGAATATTCTGAATAAGAGAATTCTTTTAAATGCCAATCCGATCTCAGTCCAACCAAAAGAAATGGAAAGTGGGGTTAGCCCTTGGGATACGTCTACTGCAGATTCTTCCTGGAGGGAAAAGCCACTCTCTCACATCATCTTGCTGCTGGTGTTGTGGTACAGATTTTTTATGTGTAATAGGTAAATAATGTAAATCTTTGTACTTTATTTCTTAAGGCTCTGCTGATTTTTCGTCTTCTGCAAAGAACTGGAAAGAGCCTTAACCTCTTAGGCTGAAGTTCTGTAACGACTCAAATTTATCTGTATCCAGTCTGTCATGGTCCTCTTTTCTCTCCACAAACTCTTTCTCGTGCTGGCTCTAGCACTGACCTGACGGGTGGCCAGGTGTGGAAGCTGGGCTGCCTGGACGCTACCCACCTGGCTGGTATAGTTAGCTGACTCACCTGGTTGAAAGCTTACTGTGAGATGAGATGAGCTCTAGTGCTGATGGGAGGGAAGAGTCGAAGCTGAATGACTAAGTGTATGGTGGTGGGATCGTGGCAGTCTTAGTTGGCTGAAATGGCTATGCAATGGTGTCCGTAATTACATTTGCTATACATTAGTTGTTAACATGTTAGCTTTCTGTCCCTGAGCCATTTCAACAAGATGATACAGATCCTGAGTGCTCTAAATTAATCTTAATGGCACTGTGGTCAGTGACATGGCCAGTATTTTACTTTATGCCAGCTGAGCGTTGGTTGGATTTATATGTGAGTGCAGCTCATTAACTTTCCAAAGTATTTTATGATCTCTTTTCAAGTTAGAAATTGTAGCATGTCTGCCTGACAGTTTTGCCTCCTGGTGGAATATATTGTTGCACCTTTGGCTGGAGCAGTCAGCAAACACTTGCATTTGTTTTTGTTCAGATGAGAAATTGATGAGGCAACTAGATGCTTCTCCCATGCAGTCATGTTTATTTAGAAAGGAGATGCACAACACTATTCCCCCCTGCACCCCCCGCCCCCTTCGCAACTCTAAAAGTACATGGCAATGTCTTTGCTTAATATTTCTCATTTTCCCACTGCCAACTGGAACCCCAGAAGTTTCTCTCACTTCTTTCTGCTTCAGGATCATGCTTTGAGTTTTTATCTAGGAACATCTGCTATGTCTGTTCAAAGACTCTTTCCCCTTGCCCTGCAATGGCGTTCAGGCACCCCTGTGCTTGCATTTAGTTTCCTGAGACACCTCTCTATGAGTATAACTCCCTCCGTGACCATTTCTTTCATATAAACTGTATTTTTAGTGGCGATTTTTCTTATTTTAACTGGTTTATTGAACCAGTTAAAGCTGTCTTGAATGAGGAGGCAAAGACGATGTTCGTTTATTTTAAAAAAGTTCCACTTAACCTCCAGCAAAACAGTGTTTTCTTAGAAAGTATCAGGTCTTTGAGCTCTCACTGTTTCCCGCTAGCTTTAAAAAAAATTTTCTAAATTTATTAAAATATTTTTGGTTGTAATTATATGAAAAAAATGCTCAGTGCAGTGCTATGTGTGACTGCTTGGTTTGGAGAAAAGTTGTCTCCTTACAAAGATGAGCTGTCCCTTCGGTATTCAGTAAGCACATTTCATTACCGTACAGTCTCTTTTGGGCATTGTCTGTGATGAATAATGAATAGAAGATTGAAACAAGGTATTTTTCTGTCATTTCTTCTCATTATCAAGTTTAACTATGTTCACTGCAGCAGAATTGGTATTTCACTACAGCCACCTCTCTCTCTCTCTCTCTCTCCTTCACTCATCAGTGTTGTAAAATTTATTGCATTTGAACACCCAAAACTTACGGAGTTACGCACACATGTGAAACAACTCACCCATTCTTAGTGGAACTTGGCTTGTAGCTTGTTCGCGTATGTAGTGAAGTGTTATTTCTTTTGATTTTCTCACATTTAAAAACTTGCTTGAGATGCAATGCCTTGTTTGCAGAAGTGACCCAGGGAGGTTGCAGCCAAGACTTGCATCCAGACATCTGTCTGCTATATTAAATGTGTAATGTGAACATATATTTATCTTTGTAACAAGAATAAAAGGAATACCTGTGCCTAAATTAGTCTGTAAGCAAAATAAAGACAAAAGAGATCTCAGATTATGAGGAAATTGAAGCTTTTAAGTACAGAGGCAATACACGTTATTCAGCTGAGAGTCTCGCTGCAGAGGTATTACAGATCTTTAAATAAAGAGCATGAGACTATTTTTTCCCCCTTTATAAAATTTGTAAGTGGCTGCTCTATTGAAATGTTAGGGCCTTCTCAAACATGTAAATGCATGTTTGAGGTTAAATGCGTATTTAAAATTAAACATATGCATAAGTGCTTTCCCAAATTGCGGTTTTTAAATCATCGTGAACGAGATCCCAGATGTACCAGCACTGGGCTGAGCCTGTGGGTATAGTTACAGAGAGGACTGGAACTAGTTTGAAGGGGCCTCCCAAGAACAGTGCTTTATGTGGAGTCTGCTGGCTTTGAGGAAGGGATTAAAGAACAAGCTTTATTCCCAGGGTGGCATTGCTGACACCAGTTGATGTGTGGAAACATCTGTTTTGTAATGGGAGAGCACTCTGAGCTGCTTTAAAACACCTGACAAAGTTACTTTTAATTGTTTGAAGTAGGTGGGAGGGGAAACTATGTTTAATTGTGGATTCATGTGTTGACACAAGGTTACCTAATCCATGCTTGCCTGAGAAAACAAGATTTAGGGTTGTCATCAGACTTTCGGTCAGTTTCCATACCCCCATTTGCTCCCGCCGGTCTGTTCAAACTTAAGTACACATAGCAAAACAGACCAAAGATGGAAAAAAAGGTGGAGGGGAAATCTAGACAGTAGCAAAACAGGTAGATGCCATCCTTGGAACAGTAGCCACATTTGCTTGGAAAGATACTGTAGTAGTGCCAAGCAAAAGGGGAGGGATTCAGATCTCTTGTGGTCCCACAGGCTTATGTGATGCGAGAGCATTCAGGGCTGGGTAAAGGCTCTCTGTGGTTGGAGGTACCTTCGGGAGTGGTCTTGTGCAGTCACGTGTGTGGCAATGTCCAGGAATCAGATGGTGTGAACCAGAGACCTGCGATTATTCAGGCTGAGAGAGTTGGGGCTGTTCAGCCTGGAGAAGAGAAGACTCTGGGGAGACCTTATAGCGGCCTTCCAGTACCTAAAGGGGGCCTACAGGAGAGCTGGGGAGGGACTTTTTACAAGGGCATGTAGTGATAGGATGAGGGGGAATGGCTTCAAACTAGAAGAAGGTAGATTTAGATTAGATATTAGGAAGAAATTTTTCACTATGAGGGTGGTGAGACACTGGAACAGGTTGCCCAGAGACGTTGTGGAGGCCCCATCCTTAGAGGTATTTAAGGCCAGGCTGGATGGGGCTTTGAGCAACCTGGTCTAGTGGGAGATGTCCCTGCCTATGGCAGGAGGGTTGGAACTCGATGATCTTTAAGGTCCCTTCCAACCCAAACCATTCTATGATTCTGTGTTTATAGATGCATCTTCTCCCCTCATCAGCACCAAAGCTGGCCTTGTTGTACCTGATGCTGTGGAAGAGATACAGCAATGGTTACTGCTGTGTAAATTCTGTGTCAGGATGTTTTCAAGATGCAGAGAGCTATTTTCCTTATAGCACATGGGATATAAGTGTAAGATCCAGTCACTGGTCCTGCTTCTCATGATCGGAACTATCAGTGGTCATGACTAGAGTACTGCCATTTGAAGGACTATTTTTTTTTTCTCTTTTTTCCTGTGCACTGCCTAACAAGGACTACTTGGACTGTAGACATGGCAGATGCTGTTGGTGAAGGTTGCTGTGGCAGAAATGTCCCTAGCCCAGGGGCTGGATCAGTCGTGCCTCCTCTGGAAGTCTGATTTAAAGCCCCTGTAATTAACAGGAGTCATTCAGTTGAAGTCAGCGGGTGTTGCATTAGGTTGTTAGAGCCCAATGAGCCATCTGCTCTCACAAGCCTTCCCTTGCAAAAACAGAGGTGCGCTTTATTCCCTTGGAGCAGTATTTCTCATCCAGTGAGCTGTGGTCTCCCCAGGGCATCAGGGAAGGCAGTGATGGCAATTGCAGTGCTCTTAAAACATGGAAAAGATAGCTAAACATTTAAAGAAAAGACACCTTGCAGAATGAATGCAGGCTATTTTATCGGATTATTGTGATGAGCAAACTTTACTGTTACAATGGATAAAAATATGTCTTGATATCAAGCAAGGTGACACTCCCCTAAAAAGATAACACGGCTGTAAGAATGAAGGTTTCAAAGGGGATGCATACATAAAATAGAAGGTGGCATAGAGAAAGATGTCTTCAAGAACAGGCTTCAAATGTAGAAGTGGATATTTAATTCTAAAGTAAGAGGTGGGCTCTAGTGTATGGCATGCTTAAGGCTTGGAAGCCTCTTGCTGTAACATCTTGATTTCTGCCAGGTTGTCAGCTTCCTTAATTCCCCCGGGAAGCAGGTTGGCAGGCTTGTGGCACCTCTAGCAAAGGTTATTGGTGTCTTCCTCTAGTGCCAGAGGGAAAACATAGTGTGGTTTGCCTTTGGTGAATTCCTGCAGAGGGAGAAGTTTGGACAACAGTCCTTTTGCAATTAGACATGGATTTTTACTTTTTATTTTCATGGTCAAAATGCTGAATGTATTCTATATTCTTCTTACCTGCAAAGCAGAACTGAACAAAGCCTTCAGTTTGACCTGAAGTATTTCACAGAATGTGGAAAAAATGACTGCAGGTTTTTCCTTACTGTTCTTCATCCCTTTCATCCTTTTCTTTTTTTCATGTACTTCAATTTTAATGGAAAAAAGAAGAAAAAAGTCGTGATTTTAAAATGACAAAATAGAACTGTTCTACTTTTTCTGAACGCATTCTTCTGTTTATTATGTGCTGGAATTATTACTAGCCTGTGGTACGGTGGAAATATTTTTAGTGAACGTACTATTCACCAGAAATTAAGATGTTCATTGCTATTTACAGTTTGTACTTGTCAGAATTTACCCACTGTACCTTGTATATAGTTACTAATTCACATTTTTTGAAGGACTCTGAAGTAATAAGACAAGAAAAACTCTTCTTTTTGATGAATAATTTTTACCTGCTGTAGACAGGAAGATTTTCACAGTACAGCACAGTAGTTAATAACCTGACTTTAGTTAGATGTGATTTGTTCTAAATCTGTTGCATGT
Organism: Ibidorhyncha struthersii; assembly: GCA_013398815.1. Classification (NCBI taxonomy): domain Eukaryota; kingdom Metazoa; phylum Chordata; class Aves; order Charadriiformes; family Charadriidae; genus Ibidorhyncha; species Ibidorhyncha struthersii. The sequence goes on along the minus strand of VZSZ01006181.1, from coordinate 7,031 downwards.
TTCTTAGCATATATCACAACTGTCTCTCACTGTGGGAGACAGCTCTCATTTTACAATCACATTCATCTGTTCTGGCGACCTGGTATTACAAATATTTTTAAGTTACTTTGATTTATTTTATGTAACAAATGCTGAAATATTAAGAGGAACTACAGAAAATGATGCTATATATACAAATTATTTGTGAAAGTACACCTTTTGTACAGCAAATACTTTTGACTAACTGTAGAGAAGTAGACTATTGATCACTTATAACAAATACATGGAATTTACCATACAAGTTTGGGAATATTTTCATGTTTTATCTGATAATGCTGCTAAAACCATTCTAAGAACTTCAGTTAGGTTACTAATATTTTTAAATTAATCCTTCAGGATGATTTTTCTGTGGTGGTATCTGAGTGTGGCTATTGTATTGTCTCTAAAGTTCCATTGAAAATATCCCAGGGCTTCTGGAGAGGAAACAAGGGGAAACAACTCACATTTTTGCTCACTTTAGAAAAGAATGAGAAAATACACATTGCGGTGATTTCATTTAGGGTCTCTAGTAACTTCTTGCTCTGCTGTTAGCGACAGTGAAAATGATTTCTAGCGAAGTGTGTCTGGTCTCTTCCATCAGTGGCTGTGCGGTATAAGAACAATAGTGTCTTATAAATGTCGAAGGGGAGGTCTGGGTTGTAGGGCTGAAGGTGCAAACCTAGTTACTCAAAATTGTGGTAGGAAGGAGACAGTCAGTCTGGTTCCACTTGAGAGAGAAGTGAGAGGTTTGGATTTTTCTTTCTTTCTTAGAAGTCAGAACTTCTGTTGAAAGATTGGTAATGGTTGCAAACGTAGGTGGAAAGGAGTTTAGAAAACTGTGAACTTTGTTATATTCATAGGTATTATGACAGTGTCATTACTAAAATGATCCCTAATAATATTTTTCTGGTATTTTTGTCATTTAAGACACTCGGGGAGCTACACTGCATCAAGATGCCACCAGCGTGCTGTGAATATGCCTGTTGTCTGAACAGTCCCTGCCTTATTCATTCCCAAAGGTGGAAGGCACTTGGTGCAGGCTGTCAGGTGGCCATGAGGCTGAATGCCATCTCTGAATTCCCTCCCTGCCTCTGCCACCAGAGTTGCTGTGAGATGCCAAGCAAATCTCATAAACTGACACAGTCTCATTTAGTCACTAATCGTGTGTTACTAATTTTCTTAATCACCAAACTAAGGCACCTGTGACCAGACTCAAAGCTGTATAAAGTGTTCACCACTGCAATAAGATATAATGGGAACAGTGCTTTAAGTGTGTGCAATAAAACTATTAAGTATACTTGACATTGAGAGGTGTCAAGATAGGCACCCAGAATTAGTCTCAGTCTCTCTTTGTTCTCCATTTTTCTTACATCAAAATAATAGTATAACCTAATCTTGCAAAAATTGTGAAAAAGAGCTTCACTAATATTTGCAGGGCAGTAGGAGCCATTGCAGTGAGTGGTGAATTATGCGTCTAAACCAGAAGCTTATTTATCTTTTGTAGGAGAACACATACTACTTGTAATTATACTTAGGTCTGACCCTGCAGAAGATTTTATGTTCTTTCTCTTATTTAAGTTAATGTAAAATTGAATTCTTAGTGTAGTGATCAAATAGACTGTGGGAAAGTATATAATAATTATGCATTATCATTCAGTCCAATGTAGTTATAAAGTAACACAACCTATCTGCCTTTTGAAATGAAAGCAGTAAACAAACAAAAAAAATATGCTAAACAAATCTCATGTCTTAATCTTCATTCTGTTTTATTTACTTAAGCTCTTCTTTGGAGCAGTATTTGAAAACTTTGCAGTCTTTATTACTTAACACTCATATAAGTTCGTATAAGTTAAGGAAATCCCCCTTTTACGGAGCTGGAGGTAAAGCATGGTCAAGATAAGCCCATACACATTAAAGGGCATCGGTGTGTGAAAGTTAGGGGCTTCAGTTTCAAGCTTACGGGTGCCAGCCTTTAGACTGAACTCTGAACCAAGCTCTTTATATCGTGAATGACACCTGAGGTGGTGTCATCCAAAACAGCCAGCCAGGTAGGCAGTGTGTCACAGACCGACCCCTGTGGTCGACCCCTCTGCTAACCAAGAGGGGAATTTTCTGAGGCCAGGGCTGAGTCTGCAATCGTGCCTCTAAGGTTCCTCATACATTTCACGCTCAGTGGTTGTTGGGTGAAAGGGAGAAGCAGACCCAGCATTTGGAGGTGGCTGGCATGCTTCGGCAATGCTTGTTGCCTCAAAGCCCAGGGGAGACCTGGCCAAAGGCACGGGTAATTGCTGAACTGTGTTCCAGCTTCGGGGTGACCTTGTGAGCCATGGAGCCGGAGCTGTTCTGGGCAGGCAGAGAGGCATCCAAGGAAACTTTACAGGTGAAATAAAACTATATTCAGCAGGATGCAAATAAAATTTTGCAGCATTGCCGTTTTTGAGCTTTGGTACCCAGGCCCAATCTTAGACACCATTAAATGCCTTTTCTGCATTTGCCAAAAGACACACCTTGTAACGCAGTAAGTTGAACCTTGATTTTTCTTGTGTGTACCTATTTTATTTCTTCCCTTCTGTTGTCCTATTCCTTATTATGGACACATTTGGCCACTGTCAAATTGAATGATTTTTTGCATACTTGGTTGGCTGACTCTTTTTTTCCTAATTTGCTGATACAGTCAACTGTGCCAGTAAAGCAATTATGCAAAATTGTGTATAAAGGTTTAATGATACAAAACAGTGTTCATCACAAATCTAATTGTGATTCTTACCATCCTTCCATAAACTAAAGGTTTTGAGATGTTTGAATTAGGATCTCTGTGGTTAATATCTATTTTGTTAAAAAATGTATTTAGTGTAGCAGATCAGGGAACGTTTAATGTACGTGTCACTGTTAACTGTGGAAGGAAGCAATAAACAAAAATAGTGACTTGGAGATGTTCGGATAATGGTTTATATGCTTTCAGGTGGTGATTATGAGAAGTCTGCTTTATTACATGTCTCATTAGGTTACACTATTATCTGTTTTACATTACAAATGATAACTATGTATGGCTGATTGTGCACTGAGTCTGTAATACAATACAAAGATAAAAAATATGAAGATGGCCATAGTAAGAAAGCAGAATAATGTGTCTGAATAGTGAAAACAAAGAGATAGTGAGTTAAAACAGAATTGACAGGTTCAGTGTACTGAGGTTTGATATCTGGTTTCCACTCAGGTAACTGAACTGGTTCAGGAAAAGAGCAGAAAAGCAATACTTGGTAATGCTTTCACTGAAGCTGAAAATCCCAATGGCTTTTCTTGGTCCAGAATAGAGCATTTAGAAACATCTCAAAACTGGTATTTCTGCTTCATGTTTGCATTGATATTTTCTGATTTCTGCCCTGCTGCTTTCCTCGGAACCCTGGCTGGGATTTAATCCTACCACAGAAAGTATTAGCTAGTCAGATATTATTATTAGGACTGACATTTAGTAGAGTCTTGTTTGTATCAGGTCATTATATACTGCAGGGAGAGACCTGCCACAGCCAGAAAGTGTCCACTGCTTCCCCTTGGCTTCGTCCATCAGACTGCGTATGGGGAAGGAGAGCAAAAAGTGGCTCTCCTTTCTGTCCCTTTCTTGGTTAACAGTTCTCAGCTGTATGTCATCTTTGCACTAAGGAGGCATTAAGGACTGTGAGGGCAGGGAATAACGAATAACCTGGCAGTGCTTCCTGCTATCTCCTTAATCAGGAGGGAAACGGGTCACACTTGGGTGCTGAATTATTAAGGTGAGTTCTGTTCACTTTGGTGCTCCATGTGGTCAAGTGTGTGAGCTATTTTATACTGAACACAGCAGTCTGTGGCTTGTATAAACAGCTTTAACTTACTGCTTTCTGAAAACAGAGGCCTGAAGCAGCCTCCTCATGGAGGTTTCAGGATTGTTAATTGTTTGTGTACATGAATGAGCTTATAAATGGTTGTTTTTGCACTCTTCCATAGCTCATGGAGGGTAGCTGTGTCACTGCCAGAGAAAAGAAAAGAGAATGATTATATTTTTTTCCCTCTACAATCTACTAATACTTTCAGGGCTTGATATAATGTGCCTTTAACAAACCGTGAACTTCTCTCCTACTGAGCCACTGCATCCTGCCTACATTCAGTGTGGGCAGAGAACCATTATACTAATCCACTCTCCCATCATATCTCTAGCAAACACATGTAAGTGTTTCCTTTGAATATTTATTTTGATGCAAGGAGTGTTAAGTCTTTTATTTGGCAACACAAACAAATAGGAGATTGTGACTTCTCAACTTTGTAACCTTAATTGTGGAAGTTCTGGTTTTCAGCTACAATGTGTTTTGACAAATGTATGACAGTAACATTTGGCTTTAAGAGAATAATCCTTCCACCTCGCAACAACTTCAGAATAGTTCATCTCTGTAGGTAGGATAGCTTTAAAATGTAGATGCTGAAATGATCAGTCTTTTGCTTTGTTTTTTAACAGGTACGGTTATATGCAAGGCCTGATGCAATCCGAAGAGGATCGGGGGACTATGCCCTAAATATTACAAGGAGACTCATTGAATTTTATGAAGATTATTTTAAAGTGCCCTATTCACTGCCAAAATTAGGTAAGATTTCCCCTAGAACATGAAATTCATCCAGAGATGGGAGATAAAGTCAGCTTTTTTAAAGGAAATTTAATACAGGAATGTACTAGATCTCAAGGTAAGGAATGTTTGGATTAATTTAGAAGGATCAATAAGTAAGGAATTTTTCATGCCTTCCTCGCAGAAGGGAAGCCAAATTGTCCCCTGTCCAGCCTTGCCCTGAAAAGAGCAGTAAGCAGGCAGTACTTAAATTTGTTAGGCAACGGGAAGAGAACTTGAGGCCTTTTACTGATAAACGGGTTAGGTTTTTTTTTAATGATGTTTATTTTGGTCCTTACTTTCACTGGATAGCCACTGGGAGATGTTTGTTCTGTAATATTTGTATCTTGATGTCTCAACCTCGAATGGGGAAGAGAATTGAAAATATTTGTGGAAGCTGGGAACTGTAACAGTGCAAGGCTGTTTTTTTTTTAATGCTGGTTTATGTGGTTTATTAATGATGATTAGTACGTATGCTTAATTGTATTGTTGCTTATTGAAAGAATTGCTATGAACTTGCTTTGCTGCTTAAGTGACCTAAATGTAAAAGCTGTCAATTTCCATTATTTTTTAAATAGTTTTTTCTCCTCCTCCCTTTAACCACAATCAATTGTTCTCCTACACACTTGAATACTTTACACCATATTATTACACCCTCCCTCCTTTGGAGCATGTTTGATCAAGATCCAGAAAAGCCTGTTGCTCAGCAGCAGGAAGAGAGCTAGTATTTGATCGGAAGTGTTAGAGTTGGAACCACAGGTGATCCTCCCAGGAACTCAGGGTCTATTTCATTAAATCCCTTGCCTGCTGAGTAGCTTTATTAGTCTTGCAGCTAACGGTGTAGGAGATAGATAAAGTAAATGATGTTGCTAGATGAGGGTGTTGCATAATTTTTTTTATAAGAAAGTTGTGGCTTTTGTTTCTTGTCTTTAAATGACGGGTTACAGGCAGTGTTCTGGAGAAATATGCAGATGGGTTAAACATGGCACATGCATCAGACTTTCTTTGTATCCTTTCATACCTGGCTTCAGGTATGTAATGATGATTTCATAAAGGAAGTTACAGACTTACAGGTGCCAAAAATTTAGAGGGGAAAAAATAATCAAAACCTTTCCATTGAATATAAAGGACAAACATCATCACTTCAGGTAGTTTACTGAGGATGCCAGGTAGTAGCAGGCAGTAGTGGCTCTATCTGCTTCAGAATATCTTTCACAAATGCAACATACGGTCTTTCAACTGTGCTGTATGGGTAATCATTATTCTGTGGCATATCTTCTAAAATTATCTCATCAGAAATCATAGATTCATAGAATCATAGAATAGTTTGGGTTGGAAGGGACCTTTAAAGGTCATTTAGTCCAACCCCCCTGCAATGAGCAGGGACATCTTCAACTAGATCAGGTTGCTCAGAGCCCCGTCCAACCTGACCTTGAACGTTTCCAGGGGTGGGGCACCTACCACTTCTGTGGGCAACCTGTGCCAGTGTTTCACCACCCTCATTGTAAAAAATGTCTTCCTTCTATCTAGTCTAAATCTTCCCTCTTTTAGTTTAAAGCCGTTACCCCTTGTCCTATTGCAACAGGCTCTGCTAAAAAGTTTGTCCCCATCTTTCTTGTAAGAGCCCTTTAAGTACTGAAAGGCCGCAATAAAGCCTTCCCGGAGCCTTCTCTTCTGCAGGCTGAACAACCCCAACTCTCTCAGCCTGTCCTCATAGCAGAGGTGTTCTATCCCTCTGATAGTTTTTGTGGCCCTCCTCTGGACCCGCTGCAACAGGGTCATGTGTTTCCTGTGCTGAGTGCTCCAGAGCTGGACGCAGTACTGCAGGTGGGGTCTCATGAGAGAGGAGTAGAGGGGCAGAATCCCCTCCCTCAACCTTCTGGCCACGCTTCTTTTGATGGAGCCCAGGATACGGTTGGCGTTCTGGGTTGTGAGCGCACATTGTCGGCTCACATTGAGCTTTTCATCCACCAGTACCCCCAAGTCCTTCTCAATAGGGTTGCTCTGAATCCCTTCATCCCCCAGCCTGTATTGATACTGGGTGTTGCCCTGACCCAGGTGCAGGACCTTGCACTTGGCCTTGTTGAACCTCATGAGGTTCACATGTTCACATGGATCCACTTCTTGAGCTTGTCCAGGTCCCTCTGGATGGCATCGCGTCTCAGGCATGTCAGCTGCACCACTCAGCTTTGTGTCATCCACAAACTTGATCCCTCTGTCTATGTCATTGATGAAGATATTGAACAGTACTGGTCCCAATATGGACCCCTGAGGGACACCACTTGTCATTGGTGTCCATCTGGATGTTGAGCTGTTGGCTACTAGCCTCTGGATGTGACCATCTAACCAATTCCTCATCCACTGAACAGTCCACCCATCAAA
>VZSZ01006179.1:164732-181933 GCA_013398815.1 Ibidorhyncha struthersii | reverse complement strand
TCTTGTGTGTTAGTGCTGGCAAGGCTAACATTAAAAGTTGCACTTCTCTTAAGCATATGATGCAGCTCTCAATATTTTCTAAAATACACCACAATTTTCCCATTTTTTTTATGGGAGAGGACTGTTGCTGTGGTTGCTTAACTTTTAAACACCTAACCCTCATTTATAGAAGAAATAGTTGTTGTTTAGTAAAGAAAAATTAAAAAAAAAAATCAAACTATCAAAATTGTCTTTTTAAAAAGGAAATGCTAATTAAGAAAAGGGAAACATTATAAAACATTTTATGCATATCTGAATAATCACTGAATTGTGTATTAATGAAGGTTTTCCCTTGTCATTCATATTTAATATGAATTTATGCATTTAGAAATTAACTTTTAATAAATCGATTAACTTATCAATTAACTCAAAGTTAATTTAAAGCTTCTGTCTACATTGTAAATGTAAAATTGATAATAGTTCTGCAACAAGTAGGAGGTTGGTCTAGATCCTTTCTGACGTGCTTTTTGATTCTGTAAGTTTAATGGAATGAGTAATTAGCTATTGTTTTTGCAGGACGTTGAGGTATATTTATGGGTGCCTACAGAAATCTGTTCAAAACAAGTGGCCAGCTAATACCACCATGAGAACCAGAGTTGTTAGGTAAGTTACTTGTCACTTTATTCTGAAAATAATCTTTTTCAAGTCTTGCTAAAGACAAACTTCAGCGTGCTTATCTATGTTGCTTTCAGTGACGAGTCTGTATAGTACTTAGATAGGTTACAGCAGTATTTAAGATATTTATGATCCTGAGGCATGATATCCCAGTTAAGGATTATGAACGTGCTAGATCTGTAATCATGTTCTTCAGAGCCTTGCCAGAATCAGGTGGTGTAGTATGGAAGTCAGTATAGCTTTACTTAATAGTTTTAACTTCGAATTCACTTGCGTTTTGTCAAGTTTTACAAACTAACTTAAAATTCATAGACCTTGCTAAAATCCCTTTTTTGTGTTGGAAAGGAAAAACTTCTCTGAAAGCAATAGTTAACCTTTGCGATACCTGTAGAGAGCAGTGACCTCTGAAGATCATGTTCCTGTCATACGCCATGTGGAAGGACTGTGCCTTACCTAGGGACTCTTATGTAGAGTGTGCTAATTGCTGAGGAAGTCCTCTGTGGTTTAAGATCCATGCCCTTTAAAATGCAGACCCAGCGTGGTAAGGAATGTAATACCTTCTCATAAAGACAATTGGACTGTTAGATTTTTCTGAGGTACTGTCTGCATTGGGATACGTAGTGTTCTGCATTAGAGAAGTCTCCCGGTCTCTGAATCAACACCATGTTGGTTTCCAAAAACACGTAATTGTGTGCTGTCCCAGTTTTGTTTCACTTCTCTGCTCCAGCCCAATCATGTTGAAACATCCCAGAGCTCCTCTAAAAATGTTGCAGGTTACTGAACATGGCTCCTCTGAACTTGCACCAGCCACAAAAACTGCAGTGTACATTCATAGACCAACACAGTACACAAGTTCTTCCTCCAACACTGTCCATTGCCAGTAGAGGTCAAACAACAATCTTTGACAAAGATGTAATCTTGGTGCTGTATTTCTAAACACTACTGGGGGTTTGAAGGGTATCAGAGCCACATCTTTCCTCTTTCGCAGTATCTGGCAGTCATATGATTTGCCAAGGTTAATCTGCCATGAAGGGAGTCCTTCAGAGGATTTGTCTTTGGCTTTTGTTTATCATTTTGACAACAGAAACTTTGGCTTATGTCACCCAGGCTACCAAGCTTTGCCTTGAAATTAAGGTTGCTGTTATGGTGAGTGCCAGCCTACTGGAAGGCTGTAGAGCTCAGCAGTGAATACCATATGTCTCCCTGTTCTTCCCTGGCTCCAGAAAGAACCATGTGGCTTTCCTTAGTGGACACAGATGACATTCAGGGTTTTCCAGAAGTCTCCGCTGTATGCTGTAAATATTGGATCCCTTTCTCTTGGGATGCTAGTCTTCACAAGTGGATACTTCTGATTTATCTGTAGTCTACAGTTTCACAGCCTTCAGTGATTAATATTATCTTTTATTGCACTATTTTTAGTCCAAGAATGATCAAATGTTCAGAGGCAGATAGACAGTTTTTAGATGTCTGGGTAGCTTCCCTGCTCTATCATGCAGAAAGTGCTTCCATTTTACTCTGGTCATAAAGCCCCCATCTAGGTATTGACTGATTTTTAATTTAGGCAGGTTAATGAGGGTAAGAAGCACCAGATTTTCCATATCAGCAAGGTCCATCCTAGACTGATACCTCATTGGCCTTCAACTTTGGACACTTTAAAAGAGCAATTGGTGTATATGCCATGACTTCAAAATTACGTCTTTCCTCACAGCTTTAAAAATGACACCACAGAAAATATTTTAGCTTCACATATGGCAAGAACTGTTGTCTTACCAGCCCATAATTCATAATTCTTGGAGAAATAAGAAATGTCTCTAACAGTACATATTAGATGTCTTGGACATATGGAAGGTGCATTAACCTCACTACTGTATGTGTCATTTTCAAGTAATATGGACGTTACCATCACCATGTACTTACCAACAGGGCAGGTAGTGTGAGGTCCCCTTCCTTCTTTTATAAGTGGTCAGGCTTTGCTAGTGCTGTAATGAAAACCAATCTGCTGGCAGTGTCCAAGCACTCTGAACAAAACTAAAGATTTAGTTTTAGTTGGTCCTTATGTCAAATCATTGTATAGCAATTAGCTGGAATTGAGGTTAACCTGAGATGGATTTTTTTTTACTTTCGCTATTAACAGAAAGTTAGATTTTTCTCATGCTACTGAAGGCTATTTTGAGTTTCTGTTGAATGAGTTCCTAGTCCTGCAGTCAAAATAAAGCACTTTTTCCCCAGCTTTCTAGGTGGCAGCAATTACTTTCTGGAGGGAAGTAGCAGATCCTTTATTGTTTTCCTGTGTAGCGTACTGTCATCAGGATATGGATCGGCGTAAGCTGACCTAAGGCTGCATTGCTGCCAGAAGAAAGGTGCCCTTTGCCCACCCACTCCTGTGCTCCTCCTTACGTAGGCTTGTGGGAGTGGGTGGCTCCCCCATCCCGCAGGATGGATGCCTTGTGGTAGCAGACAATGGAAAACCTTTGGGAGGTCAGAGACCAGGGGTGGGCAGCTCGTTTTTGAAGCTGGTGTAGTCCGAGACTGGCTTCAGTACAACTTCACAGTTAAGTTCTTCGCACATGGTTTCAGCAGTTCCCCTTCACTGGGAAATCAGTATGTCTGTTCTTTCAGCTTTTATCATAGCTAAAGTCATAGCATGATATTCTTAATTTGTTAACATATCCATAGAGTGCAGACTAGTTGGTTGGTGCCTGTCTCAAAAAGATTCTGTGCTAATTTGAATGCTTAAAGACTATACAATTTTACATTAATTCTCTAATTTTATTGAACAAAATACATTTTTTTCCCATTTCAGTGGCTTTGTTTTTCTTCGACTGATTTGTCCTGCTATCCTGAACCCAAGGATGTTTAATATCATCTCAGGTAAGTGTATGTTTTAAATTGAATTCATACTTTTTACAGTAGTAGGCATGACATTACTGTAATGTCTAATGTATAAAAAGACAAAGTTTTTTTGAACGCTGTGTCCAAAGTCTTGTTATCCATGTTACTTGTCAGACTTCTTCATAAGACAGCCAACGTATGCTTTTCATCCTTAAAGGTTAGATTGTGGTTATCTCCAGTGTCACTTTACAGTCCAGAAAAACATGCATTGTGGTATTTAATAACACAGTTTTGAGTTAAAGTCTAGCAATGAGGAATATGTTCCAGCAGTGTGAAAAATCTAGGTGTGTGATCTTCAGATGTCGCTTTGAATACAATGCAATGCCAAAGTTAATGGTTGAAATTCAATGGTATCTCTTAAATTAAGACTTATAAAGTTGAACATGTGTCTGCAGAGCTTGGAATACATTTGTGCACCTAGAAAATTATGCTTGAGTAACCTGCTCGAATGTGCTGCTCAGATAGCTTCCAGCCATTGGGGAAGTCTTTACTTTGACTCATTAAGTACAGTCAATCTCAAATATGGAATCTTAAAGATGAGAGAAAGGGAGGCATGGCATTTAGAACAGGTGGGTTGTGCAGATTTGAGGTACCTCCTAACTTGGGTTGCAATGTGTCTGCAGGTGTAAAAAGTTACCTATAAATTTGAGTAATTGCCTTTAAGCTTGTCTGTCAGTGTTAAAAGTCTTGTCCTGTATGCAACTCTTACAGAAAACCAGATGTTCATATATTTTTGTGGACATTACTAAAGCAACACAAGTTGTACTTCACCAAGTGACATCTTCCACACGCACTTCTGTTATAAAATTTAAAATATTTTATTCCACGAAAAAAATATGAATTGGAGAAGAGCTTGACTTTCATGTGGCTGCTGTTAGTTTTAAATGGAACGGTCAGTAACTCTGTACTTTGTTTTTCTGCCAGATTCTCCTTCCCCCACAGCTGCAAGAACACTGACGCTGGTCGCCAAGTCTGTGCAGAATTTAGCAAATCTGGTTGAATTTGGAGCTAAGGTGAGTATAATTTTACATACACAGAACAGCCTAAAACTATGTTTCCAGGAAATTTCAATATATCTCTGTCATACAGGCAAAATCTGTTGCTGTTTTTTCATGCAAAGCCTGACACGACATGTTTGTCCTCATCCGCAAGGAGGCCTTGTTGCTACGATTTCTTCCGTCCTCTTCATTTAGAGCTGAACAGGGTGTTGATCTGAGCTACAGCAGTAGCATAAAGTCTGGCCACATTGGGAAGAGGAGCCATAATAATTCGAGAGGAAGTGATCTAGAAACTCACATTAATGACTCGGTACATCCCGGGAAGGTTTTGAATCTGGTAGTGTGAACACCAGCAATGGTCTGTTATAATAATTCATGAAGGAATGACGTTTTCTTTTGGAATATCCGTATCAAAAAGACAACTGAGAATTGCTAGAGCAGGAATCTGTGATGGGAAAGAATCAGAAGGATAAATATTCTGCCTTCAGTAGATGATGTGAGCTTTTTTTGCATTTCCATTCATTATTTCATGGCAAAAGGGAGGCATCTTTCAGTAATATTTGAATGCTTCTGTACACAACCTTGAAATGCATTCCACACATGTTCTATCTATATATAGTAATTAACTTTCAGATTGAGACTAATCAGGCCTAAATTCTTAGTTTGGTATACATTATCCAATTCTGAAACAAGTGAAGAACTGCCAACCTGACTCTCATCCCTCCCTCACTTTCACCTTGCATTTACTTACTCCTTAGGTTGGTGTTTTCTGTGGTAGAGCACTTCAAAGCACCCCTTCTATTTGTACTCACTTTCATATTACTAGACGTAATTAATATTGTAAATCAAGGGTACATATTGTTCTTTTTAAAAAGCCCCTGCTTTCAATAAAACTTCTATTATAACATTAATAAAATGCCAGCAACAACTGCTCTGTCTTGGTTCCCAGACTGAAACACGGTTGAAAAATTAATCTGCTGACTCAAGCATAATGAAAGTGACTTCAGGCTGGCATGATGAAGTTATTTCTCTGACATGCATAACTTGGAATGTGAGCGTTAATGACAGAAAAGAAAGGACACTCATTCCTGATCATACCTTTGAAAGCCGAGTGTTTGTTCATGTCAGCTAGGTATCGAGAGACATTCGTCTTAATGCAAATTCGTGTCAGTGTGCATGTGTAAGAAAATTTCTGAATTGGAGATTCTGAATCTTCTGAATATAAGAAAATACCTAATTCTGTAGTCTTTTGACTGGCTGCACACCAGACATTAGAAATTCATTTGAAAAAATGAAATCACTGCAGGTGACACGCGTCTTTTGCAGTGTCATTTGTCTGACTGTGCTGTGTTCACTTCAGATGTGACAATTATCTTGGCATTGATTTGTTCTAATGAATACTTTTAAAAATTACTAGGAGCCATATATGGAAGGGGTAAATCCATTCATCAAGAGCAACAAACATCGCATGATCATGTTCTTGGATGAACTTGGGGTAAGTGGTTAAAAAAATCCTTACTGGAAGTTACATAGCAGCATTGTAGATGAAAATTCTTTACACTCATTAACTAGCTCAAAAACGCATCGGCTCCCACACAATTTTGAATCCTTGTAACTGAAGACATTTTTCTTATGCATGTTTAGAAACTGCAGATTGCTGGCCTGTCATACAGAATTAAAATCATCACATCTTCTTAGACGTTTTTCATTTAGTGTCTCTGTAGATGTAAGAAGCTCACATAGATTTTGTAGCTATAAGGATTAGAAGTTTTGGCAAAAAATACAAATCTTAAAAAATATCTTTTAAAACAAGAATTCTTATATATAATTTGTTGTACAGTTTTGACCAGAGATTGAAATTTTTTTTTGCTTTACAAAAATATGAGGTTGAAATTCAGTTATGCATTACCAAATGTGTCACTGCATGCGTTCTAGATATTGTAGTTTGGAAGTGAACTGCAATTACTGTATTCTTTTAAACTCTTACAGTTTTGTGTATGACAGCTACAACAGGAGTTAGGTCCTCATGTTAAGTATATATATTTTTTATCCAAGAAGTCATTTTAAAAAACAAGATGAAAAAAATGTGCCAAGCTTCCTGAACTGATCCTTTAAAAGTGACCTAGAAGACATCTCAGAATATTTTGATGAGCTATAAAAATGAGTGTGGCATTCGGGTGGGTTGCCATATGTCACCTTTTTCTGGTTAAATTGCAACTTCTGCATATTATGATCTGACAGTTTTCTTTAAATGACAGATTTTGCATGATGCCTTTGAGAACTGTTGGTTTGAAAATATTGGATTAATCTGTTTTTATTACATCATTGGTTTATGACCAGTTTAATGAGTTGCTTTATAGGATTTTGCTGAATTTGCATTGCTGCTGGTCTCGTTTAGACTGAAAAAAAAATCAGCTGATGTATGGATTCCGCCTCATTTAGGGGAAGGCTGTGACTCTCTATATGCAGTAGCTTTCTGATCGGATCAATGGTAGTGTAGGGATACCAGATCTTCTGGGAAGAACCCTTCTAGCAAGAGCAGCAATTGCAGTACGCTTGTTGAACGCATGATTGCAGAGAGGAAGAAATACATAATTTGTAATTGAAAGATGGATTGGGAGACTTTGCTGGAAAGATGAACATTGCAGTACTTGCTTGCAGTATAAAACAATTGTGTCTGTGGAGCTGTAATTTATCTTCCTGTGTTTCCACATACTCAGCATCCTAAATCCTCTCTCATCCTTTTTGTTGAAGAACGTTCCTGAGCTTCCAGACACTACAGAGCACTCTAGAACTGACCTATCTCGTGACCTGGCGGCCTTGCATGAGATATGTGTGGCACACTCAGATGAACTTCGGACGCTCAGTAACGAGCGAGGTGTAATGCAGGTAAGTGACAAACACAGGTAGAGTGAGTTACATCTTGAGTTACTCCTTAATACTAGGATGCTTTTGTAGTAGTTCTGGCTAGCAGTATGACTGATAAACATTTAAAATATGTGCATTTCAGCAGGAGGTTATTAGCTGTAAAGGTAAATACTTAATGTGTAGTTTTGTTTCTTCATGCAACAAAACCAAAGAGGTTTTGTAAAGTTTTGAGAGGAAGTTACAGTTTCTAGAGGAAGCCTAAACCCACAAAATCACTGTCTCCTGACAGGCTTCCTGGGTCGTTAGTTTTAGGATCTTGTTTTTTTTTCAGTTGAGAACTACATTTATTTTCATTACCTTCCTGTTGATACCTCATTTCTGCTTCCTAATTTGCCAGTACATTTGTAAACAAAAGTGGCAAACTTTTCTAGCAAACCCCAAAAGTGCGTTAGCAGTACACTTTCGTAGCCTCCCTGTTAAGCCACAAAGCAGCAAAAAGATCCATGGGTGGACTGGCAAAGTTCGTAATACTGTTTTAGACTTCCCTTTTGAAGGTAATGTCTTATTGACTAGGGAATCAGCTGTTTCCTTTTTTTGTTTGTTCGTTTTAATATATTTTTTAACGACCTAGTAGCAGATGTGATAGGCTGATGCTGAAAATGCTTCTCAAGCAAGACTGTTCTGTTTCCTGTAGCTAACGTATGGTTTTACTGACTCTCTCTACAGCATGTTCTTAAGAAGCTTTTGGCTATTACTGAACTGCTTCAACAAAAACAAAATCAGTATTCAGTGTCTAATAACACCAGGTAGCAGCCCTCTACCTGAATTCTGCATGGATCCAGCATGCCCAACATGGCGACTCACACCAGTATCACTTTCTTCTTGCTCTTGCCAAAAATAGCACACCCTGTCACATTCCCAGTGATGTGTGAACTATGCAAAAAGAAAACAAAGATTCTGTTGGTGAATGATTGTACCAGCAGCTTTTTAAGCTATCTGTGCAGGACATTTGCACTTTTTTCCACTTGGAAACAGTTTTCACAACCTCTGAGCCTTGGTGTACAGTTCACCTTCTACAAAGAAAATGCTGTGACTGTGTCTTGAACTTTGAAAATTATTTTCAGCAGCTCTGATTGCCAAAGTTTTGCTGTCTTGTTGGAACAGAGTATCAACTGACATGTAAAGAAATGTGTTGTTTTGACAGCCACCTATAACTGGATAACATTTCTTACTGTAATTTCTGACTGGTTACAATAATTACAACTTTTGACTGTTTCAACCACTTTAACTTGTATTTACAGTTTTCAGAATTTGATGTTATAGTAGAAACAATCTTTACTGTACACTTTTTATACCACGCTGTTTCTCTTGCTGGAATCATGTTGGAAGAGAATAAGCAGAATGGGTCTTGTCAGCTTTATTTTTTGATGTGCCACTGATTCAGTCTGAAGAGTTCTTCCATCAAGAACTGTATATCCAGATAAATCACAATGCTTTTGTAAAATGTTTACAACAGTAAATAATTTTAATTCAGTAAATTTATTGATCATTGTATCAGACATGCATGCATTCATTAAACCATTTTATAAAATATGTATTGGTTGGTCTTTTGTCTACTGTAAGTCTAGCATAAATATTTTTACAAGTGAAAAATAAGTTTTTAAAATAAATCAAGCTGCAGATCAACTCTTTATGGAAACTGGCTAACTTTGGCTGCTGTGGAAATTTTTTACAGTGTCTGCGCACATGATGTACTTTGAAATGTTCAGATGGTGTCACTTTTTTAGCATGAATCCTTGGAACAGCATTACCTTGTCTACATGTCTTAATTTGTACATATCGCTCATGGGGTGAGAAAGTAGACGTTAAAACTGTTTAAAAGAATTAAAAGTAAAAAATGCAGCTGATTCAGAGGGTATTTCAGCATCACCACTTGTAACTTTTCTAGGCAGCGATCTCATAAGGAATAAAAGCATGGTGAGATTCACTGGCAGGACTGAGCTAATCCCAGAAATAACTACATAATACAAACGTGGTTGCTACACCACAACACGCTCTCTCCTGTCTATTAGAACTGCTTTTTCCATTCACTGTCACAATAAATGGGATAGACTTTGGGTCTTTATTGTAATAGTAGTGCATGACTTCTAGTTTTGCAGATGGCTCTTACTACGGTGCCCTGGTCTCTCCAGCTGGGGCAACTTTCTTGAAGGTAGGTGCCCAGTACTGTAGCTGAGAGCTCCCAGATGTCGTGGGTACCACAGTAGACAGAGGTGATGCTGCTAATACAGCCTAGTGAAGACATACTTGTTCGCAAGACCTTGGTATTACCGAGTCCTTTTTTAGGTCATCCCATAAAACCACTTCTTGACTTACTGCTGTCAAGTCTGCATTAAACTGCATCTCAGAGGAAAATCACAGCTGCAGAGTAAGGCACAAAGGTGTGATTATTACCTTCCATACTGTAAAATATGTTGCTGCAGCCTCTTGCTATGTTTGAGAAGAGCTTCCCAAATGTACCAAGTGTTACAGGCAGGTTGTATTCTTTCAGCTGCTTCAATGACAAGCTTGGGAAGAGGGGACATCTTCCTGCAAAGCATGTACAGGTCTGCTTCCATTTAGCTGCTTTACTAAAGGCCCAGTTTGACCTAAGTGTAGGACTACAGCATGGCAGTAGCTGTTCTGGAACCAAAACTCTTCCCTGAGTGACAGATTTCTTAAAGCCAACATTTCTTACTAATGTTTGACCTTGAATGGATGACAGTTTAATGGACTTCTAGCAAAGTCACGTACTTTATTGCAAAGATATTAAAAACTGACAATAAATACCTCATGACACTAAGTAAGGAACCTTGCAGCAGGCAGGTTCACACCTGACACTGAACAGTAGTTTCTGCGGTGGTAGGACTCTGTCTTCCTTTAAGGTTACGCTTAGTCCACAAGATCATCATCAGTCCAGTCGTCCTGGAAGAGATGAAAGCAATGCCTTGAGCAAAGTCTGAATTCGGTGTGTTTCACAGCAAGGTGGGACAGGCAGTGTGTGACTGTAGGTACATGGTACCGCTGCACATGCTGCCACAGTTAACTGCCACTACATATGCCAGTTACAGAGAATTTAAGTTACACATAACTCTCCACATTTCTGAACTGTGTCTGATACCAGTAATAGACTTAAATAGCAAGTTTAAACTGATTTTAAACATAGTACTCATCCACATTACTTGACAGATAAGCATTTCTGCCAGGACACTTGGCCACGCTTATCTTGCGCACTCCACTCTACTTCTGACAACCAGGACTAACAATTGGTGCCCGGTTAAAGTACAAGGCTAACTCAACTGGAAATAAGAATTCATGCAAGGCATGCGCAGAAGTTACTTGATGAAATGCGTGTTTGTTAAGTTCCTTTTCACATTCTCATGACATGCCTGACCTGAAGTCATAGCCAAGAGCTGCCCATGATCTGGATTTCTGCTCAGACATGCTCCCACTGCTAAAGACAACTAGTTTTAAAATCATGGAGGGCCAGGCATTTTAGCAGCTCCTTTCTGAGGTTTAGCTTATGCTTCTTCACCATGGACAACTATGTAGAGATTTCCACAACAGCTCACGTTGCACCATTTCACTAGTATCTTATGCTTCTCATGGCTTCATTACTTCGGCAGCTGAGTCATCTGTGCTCTATCCAGTACCCTGTGTGTTTCTTCTATCATTTCAAGTTGATGAGGTCTCCATACTAGTTACGGCCTTGCTATCAATAGTAACTTCAGCTGCAAGCTATTAAATAAGAAAACAAAACCTTACAAGTACATTAGAACTGACTGTACGCTTCTACATTACAGCCTAATTACTTACAGCTATAGATAATGCTAGTATCAGCTACCTACAGGATTAGTGAGGTCTCAAGGTCTGAGCAGTATGCCTGTATTATAAGCTTTCCAAAAATGAAGCACGCTTTTTCCTCAGTGCAGATCTGCTCTTACTTGTGATAGTTACTCAGAAATGAAACTATAAAAGTACAAACTCTTGGCAGTTCATATACATCAGTATTTTAAAAGCCTAAGTTTCAAGAGCTGTTAAAACTGTACAAGAGTTTATCATGCTGCAGGCTATGTGAATTTATCCAATCAGTTTATTCCTTTGGAAAAGGAATTGTGAATGTAACTTAATAAGAAACCCAAACCCAAAACTTTCTCAAAGCATAGTAGCATAACTAAAATAAGACCCTCTTCAAATTAAACCGGGGTGGGGAAGAACTGAGTCTCCAGAGCTTAGGTGGAGCCATTCGCCAAGTCATTTTGTGAGAAAGTGAAGTTACGAAAGTGCTAGTTCGTATTACAGAGTTGCCGGTTTCAATATGCTTTTTAAGAGTGGCATTTGAAGTAAACACTAGTCAAAGTTTTTACAGCATTAAATAGTTATCATAAAATATGACTGAGGTTCCAAGCTTTGTTAGAACATACTTTCAACACCGATTTTATTATAATCTTGTTCAAATAATTTTTTAATTCTAGTTTGACATCGTAACATCAACCTGCTATAATTTATAACAGCAAGACTCCTTGAATTATAGAAAACCCACACATCCTGCATTTTATGTTAAGATTTTGACAGATGATGCTCTTTAGCTGTTAGCAAGCTTTTCTAAATGCCATACTTAAGGTGTCTTAGACTACCAGGTTGTACAATGTCCACAGTACCAAGAGAAGTCCGGTTAAAGAGGGTTCTTCACAAAGCTGTTCGTCCCCCAGAATGTATTCTCTGCAAGTTCCAGTCAATGTTGCAAATAAAAGCTCTGAAACCTATTCAGATTAGATCTCAAGGACTACCTTAATTCTGGTTTTATTTGTTGAGTCACCCTCCTCAGTCTATCTCCACCTTATTTATACTTCGTCTTATAACCTCAGGTAGTAGCTCTCCAGCTGTAATTTTTATGCAAGCCTCGCTAGCAAATTGGCTAATGTAGAGATTTAGTCTAGCAGCTGATCTCTCCTTTGTGCAAGAAGCCAAATAAAGTAAGTGAAAAGAGTTCCTGGCCATCAGAAAAAAACACCACAGAAAACTTCCACAAAAAAAGCCTGCTTGAGTATAATTCAGCATATACTCATTGATTTCATCCACATTCTGAGCAGTGTTTTCATCCATGGATTTCTCCTCAAGTTCCCAGCCTTCCAAAACCTCCTTTCATCGCAATATCCAAACCTCAGTTTCACAGCTATTTCCCCTCACTGGCATCAAGGAGTTTCACATGCTGGAGTTAAGTACCAAGATTTATGCTGTTCTATGGTTGTTCTATGGTTTGTCAAAAGACTTTCAAAGCGCAGGAAACAGTTGGGAAGATGGCCTGTGATGTCTCCCCCTCACCACAAAAGACTGGAGTATTTAAGAACATTCCTAAACACAGGCTAGTACAATCTCTGGCTCATTTTTAAAAAAGGTTGAAAAAGACTCTGAGCAACACATAAAAGAATTTTAACAGATGCAGAAGTTCATCTCGGTAGCCATGTCACTTTGGGCAGTTAAGAGTGGGAAAACAACTACTTGGTACAATAGGTTTACTGACCTCATCTATTTTAGACCTCTTTGCGACATATTCATCGTCTTCGTAACCTTTCCTCTTCTTCCTAACCCCCATCCAAGAAAAAAGTGAAATGTTTAAGGATTTTTTTTAAGTTGGTCTCCTTCTTTGGTCACAAGATGATTAGATTATGGACATATTTGTCACATAAACTAGCAGCTTACTGGAGGTTTGCAGTGGGTACTAAAGTGAAAACGGTAGAAAAGCAAAATCAGGAGGTCCTTTGCCATCCACATAAGTCTTAAGAAAACATTAAACCTTTACACAATTCCTGTTTTAATCACATGATTTTAAAGCCCTTGTTTCTCATTACATATGACATCAAGTGGCCCTAGAAGCCACTCGGGATTCCAGTTCTGTGTTACAAAATAATCAGTGTTACAGCTTCCAGTGCACATCAGCACAAAACAACGTATGCACATATTACTGGAAGCACCACTTTGAGTCGTGGTTCTTAGTTTCCAGTAGGCATTCACATAGTGAGCATGTGGACAGACATCCTTAGCTGTATGTTTAGATGTTTTCATTTTCAATCACTGACACAGATCAGAGAAAGCTAATGTTCCTATAGCAATAAAAAAAGGCAGAAGTTTAACACGTCAAAGAGTAAGTATCTACTTACAGGTTTCTATTAAGTGAAAACTCCAAGCTGTGACACATCTCCAATTTCTGTTTTAGAGCAGCAACCTCTTCAGGCCTTGGCAGTTCGTATTTCTTTATGAGATTTTTCATGCCTACAGTGGCAACAACACAGCTCTAAGCAAATTAAGTAAATTCTGCTCTACCTTGTGAATTACACAAGCTTACCAATCAGTAGTACAGCTACTGTTATTGCTTATCCCTCTTACTTAAGCTTGAGCCAACAGTTTACCCTCCGTTCCCTCATTGTAACAGAAGCACAGTACACATTTTCAAGCGGCTTCTACTAGGGAAAAAAATCCTACACAAAAAATTTAAAAAAACAGAATGGTACACAGAGAAAAAATAGAACGTAAGAAGTTTTCAAGTCCACGCCTCTGTAAGGTTTTGAAAGCATTGTATCCAGTTTTCAAACAGACTCAAAGGACACTAAAAGGCAACATAATGCAAACAGTTGAGACAGAGAGCTTACCAAGTAAAAGCTGTCTTTTCAAAGCAAGCATTAGACATTCAAACTCCCAAACTGCTTGCTTAGAAAACTTCCCATCCCACAGAGCACTCAAACTTTAGAGGATCAAAGATCACACACGTAAGACTTAACTATCATCTTACATCAAAGGATTAATTCTCAGTGATGTCAATGTACACCGGAAACTGAGCACAAAGAACTACACTGAAGCAAGTTGTTAACATCGTTGATTCTGGATGTCCTCAAGGTAAATTATAGTAATGTAGCATTCATATTACTCTGCTAACAAGCTGCAAAATACACAGACATTTTTTGCATACAGCATTGTAGCCTTAAGAAAAGATTGATTTCAGTCTTCTTAAGAATGCAAATTGAATTTACAGCTACCCTGCAAGAAACAAGACCTTTTCCTCTACCGCCAGTTCTCTGTAAAACTAGTAATTTACAGATGCTTCAAAATTTCCTTCCAGCTATCGTATGTTTACAGAAGAGCTGCCTTCAGGCTAACACCACCTTCCAGAATAATGCAAATGAAGAATAAGCGACCCCAGCATTCCCTTTGCATCTCAGCAATGGAAACCTGAAGACTGGATTTGTTAGTAGGAGAGAAAAGGGCAAGCATCTTTAAATTTAAAATTGAATTTATAAAACTTCTTTATAGACACTGGTGACTTTTACAGTGCACTCACTACTAAAGTCAGCTTAGTCAAAGGACTAGGTTTTTAATGCTACTCTTCTCCCATTTAAAATGCGTGCATTAGATTAAAGCATTAAGTAACTGATTACTTCTTGGATATTTCGTATCCCAGCCTTTTCATTTAATTAAAAAGGTAATAATCAATGTACTACATTCCCCATTATCTTAGCTAAACCATGCTGGCATTCTTGATATTTTATATATATAGATATATCTGTGTGTATATATGTATTTTCTCACACTAGCAAACCTAAACAACTTTTGAAACATCTGTATAGCTGCAAAACAGAAGTGAAGTATAGATCTTGGCCTATCACTTAACATAAATCATTTAGCTCAGAAAAGGGACCCTCTGGTGGCAGAAGTGGTTACATGCAGGTTTTCCCTGAAGCTGTAATTTTTAAGTCACAGTGACTGAAAAGAGGCATTTCATCCTGACTTACAAAAAACATCATCTAATTTCCAAAGAGATTTCTCACTTTCAAGTCAGTTGCTAGCACTCAATTGACTGTAACACTATTGTTCTGAGAAGCGTCAGGTTCTTTGCCTTTTAATATCATCTGGTTATATTGTAGGTAAGTCTCAAGTGTTTTCTTCCCCTGCACTCATGTCCTAGGTAGTTCATTCTACTGCCCATGTTTTACTTACCTTCTGCCAGCCCTGAGACGAAGAAAGCCACTTGAAGCACACCCTTCTGCCTAAAGCTTTTGTTGTTTGGAAAAAGCTGGTTTTCTTCCTTTATAGATACTATTTACCATTTTCCAATGTTTACTTACATTTCATGCCATCTAGTAGCTTGGCTAAGGATGTTCTGTTTTCTTTCAGCAGAAGACTTTCTGATAAATAGCTGCAGAGAGACATGTAAGAGCAAATTCTTGAAGTGAAGCGTCATAATTATTTGTGTCAGCTACCATTAGTTAATAAAATGTGTATTATTTATTATTTACATCTGCTAGAGCTTTATGATTAGACTTAGTGAGAACACTTTGGTTACATAAGTGCTATAAAGTGATAAAAACCCAAATCTCTCTCTTGCAACATCCTTCTTCTGTAAGAACGTGACAGAAGTACTCCCTGGCCATCTAAAGAACTGAAGTTCCAACATTGCAGAATTAAACATTTGTAAGTAAGCCTCACTGAGTTAGGTCAACTTAATCCTTAAGATTCCATGAAGCTTCATACTAACATCACAGTATGACCGCTGGAAAAGCAAGTACTACAGAAGAGTAGTCTTCAGGCAGACCAACAGATAGCAAATTTTGCAAGATGGGACTGCTTCTTTTGGCAGCTGAAAGCAAATCCTAAATGCTGTCAAGTCTCTCAGTTCCTTCCTCTTCCTTCAGAGATTCAAACTTCCTTTTAGTAAGAACATGAACACGTATGCACACCACCTGGGTGAAACCCCAACACACATGAGCAGCAATGCTCACCTAGATATGCAAAAACAAAGTAGTGTTATCCCTTCCCGGGAAGTGCATTTATGGATAAATTACAAAATTCAAAGACTCCAAAGTACAGCACTTTGTTCAATCTCTGTTAACTTCAAACTCACTTCACAGACATACACAGCTGTATCAGTTGCAGCTCCCAAACTGAGACCCCAGCCACTATGAAGATTATTATTACTATAAGCTAAGAGCTGCTCTATTAGCAGCTTGTAGAGCTCAAATTTAAGAGTATTACTTAACCTTGTGCTGATACCAGAACTGAAGATTTGGAGCCACGCATCGGCCAGAGCACAGCAGCACCTGTTTTTTCCTGAAGGTCTAACTTTTTCAAGACCCACCTATACACCAACATTATGGGAGTGACATGTTTCCAAACCTTTTGTGTTCCGTCCCACCTACTCAGAGGTCCATAAGACCAGAGCTGCAGCATTAGCTTCTCTCAAGTCCAGCAGCTCAAATTCCCGTAAAGCATTAAACGGTGCAGGCAGATGACAAAGATTTGAGTTCTTCATGAATATGCAGATATGTTCACGTACCTTGACTGACACACTACCTACAAATTATTCTAGTTCTTTTTCTAAGTGTGCTTTCCTGAATTTTGGCACATGTAGTAAAGAATATAAATTCAGGAATGAGATCAACAAGTTTCAAGCTACAATAAGCACCTGCATGTTTTTACACTACTCTGAGAGGACAGTGAACCCTGTAAAGGATACTCCCACACTGTCTCATTCTTTTAAAACAAGAGCCATTTGAGATGCATTTAGAACAGGTGGAAGAAAAGCTTCTTTAAAAAGAACTGTTCGCATTTGCCATTAGCCCATGTGCCTGTAGACTTTACACTCGAAATGCAACATGCTCAGGGGAGTGATGACAGTGGCACTAAGATGACACTAAGCTAGGCGGGCGTGTTGATCTGCTTGAGGGTAGGATGGCTCTCCAGAGGGATCTGGACAGC
>VZSZ01006179.1:135030-147562 GCA_013398815.1 Ibidorhyncha struthersii | reverse complement strand
CAGTTTCTTTTCCATGTCAAAATTGTATTTGCCTTCATGTAGAACGAGGAAATCTCAAGAAATTTCAGTGGCCAGGAAAAGTGGTGGATGGGCATCTGCATGAATGAGATCTAGGTTCTTGAGATCTGGTTCACTTCCCTGCTAAGAAAAAACTTCCTGTCTTTCTAAAACTATGTTATCGTACACGTTTAGCAATTACATAGACAAGATAGTGCCACAAGCTGAACTATATTCCTAAGAATTTTCTTTTTTTAGAAGTGCATGACATCGCTAGCAATGATAATGTCAAGAAGGTAATTGCCAGGTCATTTGCTATTTCATTTGCTGTTGCACTTGGTGTTTGCAGTGGCTGTCCCTATGGATGCCCAGATCAAACTGCAGTTGAGAAACTCGTCTTTATGGATTTATCCTCAGAACATTGCAATAAAATTGGGATCTGTTACATCTGTCTGTATTACAGATAGGAACTGGAGCACTAAGAAATGATCACTGAATGGCTTATCCAAGGTCATGTAAAAATCTGTAGATGTTTCAAGAATTGACCTTAAACTCAGTCCAGTGCTTTAACCGATAGGTAACACTTGCTCTATAACATAAGTAAACAAACAGAACGAAAAGGGATGACACAGACATTTCAGAATTTGCTAAATGAAAAAAAAAAAGTGACATAAATGATAGCGAAATAAAGGTGTATGTTCTAGATAAGGAGCAAAAACCAATGTAAACCTTTAAAAAATATCCAGTGATGGCATTCCTTTAGATAGACTAAGTGTGGAAACGGTAAAATGCAGTTCTGCCCTGATTATCTGCATAAGTATTTTTGGGTGAATATCCTTTGGTGAGGGGAGGTATGGAAAAGCAGGTATTCTTATTCTTCATTGTTCCTACAAAGTGGTACCAAACAAAAACTAATTTGAGAAGAATGATTAAGTTTAAGAATATTGATGGTATTTTTCTAGCTTATACGAATGGGCCTAAAGATTTTTAGTAGGTAGTCAGTGACTACAAAATGTGTGCCATCTCAAAACTACTGACTAAGGCAATAGGAAGAATTACAGATTCTACAGATGAGTTTGATCAGTTTCTGGCTGATATATTTGTCTTGAGATTTTACATGAGTGACATTCTACGATGTTTTCTTAGCAGGCAGAGCTAAATGAGAATTTGCATCTCATGGCAGAGAGTTTAGCAATAAACTGTTATTAATAGAGATACATTTTTTAATGTGTATGACAACAGTGGTTTTTAATAACCTTGTATTTCCTACATTTTTCGTTTTGTCCATTTGTCAGAACTGAATTGCTGCTTAAAATTAGGACCAAGCAACTAAAAATGTGTATTATAATGTTTATAAATCATGTATTACATTTCAGGAGAGTAATGCTGCCATACGGGATGCACTGAACTATGAGAATTCAAGTGTAGCAAACTATAAAAGCAATGAGATGTGGTGAGCTATTCGGTATTGCTCTGAACTGTGTTTAGTAACGGTTATTAATAATTTTTAATAAAGGCCATAGTTGCACTTGGTCCTGGACGCACGGAATGAAGGCAGTCCCTGCCCAGGAGAACTCTCATCCTGAAAAGATTTACTTCACTACATCCCTGGGACTCACATTGCTAAAACTAGCGACATAGAACCGTGAGGGTGCAGCTGCACAAGGGCAGTGCTACAATAGGAAAAAATACAGTGGGAAGGTAGGGTTTGTGTCTCAGAAGTTTTACAGACTATTTGATAAAGGGTACATTTGTACATAAAGGGGGCAGGAGAGAGGGGTGAGGAAGGAAGGGCTAAGCCTGTCAAGTCACATCATGTGGAAATGCAGGTGTATAACCCCATCATTTAGGTAAAGACATCTGATCTTGAGAGATATTGTATGGCTGGGAAAAATGGTATGTAAAAGAATGGATTACTCAAAACACTGTGCTCTCTAGTTATTCCAAAACCCATCCTTTCCATCTTCAAAAATAACATGCCTTTCCCACTTTGTTTTCCCATAACATGCAAGGAATATATACAATCCAGCTGAGAAAATAAATATATGTAACTAAGAGAATTAACTCAGGAAAAATCTAATTTGGGCTCTTACTCTTCTGATTTCTTTGTGTACTTTGCGTATAGAGGATAATGCTTTTTCTGTTCTCTAAAAGCACTTTATGCAAACCTCCAACTGGGCAATTACTGTCTTTCAAACAGGTGGCTAACTGTTCCTCGTGGCTGACCTCTTAGATACAGTCAGCATTTTGGGCACAGCAGGTGTTGTGACCACTGGGTAGGTACGTGCACTCTGATAGGGTCGATTTTTCTGGTGATTATGATTTTCTTGGTAATAATCTTCATCACCAGGGATGTTGCAAGGAAGAACGATTACTGAACGAAAAGGTGCTTTTTAAGCATACTAACATTTCTGTAAACAGGTAGCAAAATTCTAGTGAGAAAAAAGGTATTCATTGGGACAAATGAAAAGCTTTAGTGGTAGTGCTGTATTTTTCATTTTCCTAAGATTTTACACTTCTTTAGTATTAGATAGCAATGAAGGATTAGTGTGCCTCTGCTGGCACATTTCTTGTTGCCTTGAGCACAAATCCTACCCAGGGAGTCGCTGTAAGACGGCAACATTAGGATCTCTCCAAAGCCCAAGCCTGGCAGCTGGCCAGACAGACAGATTTGAAGCTGGAATTTCATTCTAGTGCTTTCTGGTGCTTTTGGGGCATTGAATTTTTGCATTTCGTCCAGGTGTGGTTATTTCCTTTCATGTAGTTATAAGGAGTCATGCAGTGTTTAGGCTCAACTGAGCGCATCCAAACTATGCCGAAGCAGAGGTAACCCAACTCTTCCCAGCACTGAATTATTCTTTATGCTTCTGCTGTCCAGGAAAGTGAGACACTGTACTACTCAGGTCTGTCCAGTACCTCATCCCTGGCAGCGCAGGAGCCGCTGGATGGTCAAGGAAGTAAATCACATTTTCTCATTTAATGCAGACATGAATTTCAAGAATAATTGTAGCAAAACCTTCGACTGTTCAATGTATTTCTCTTTGCCTATTGTTTACAAATGAATATTTGAAAGACAGGTTGTAATAACCTGTGTGCAGGTTTCACAAATAAAAAGAGTATTTCACAAATAAAAGGGTATTTTCCCCTTGAAAGCCTAGGAGACGATTTTACTGTACAGAGGTTAATAACAGTACATAATATAAAACTTTCTGCAACCTTGGAACTTCCACAGGTTTTTTTTTTCCTTTTCATTTTATTAAATGTCCTACAACTACTCTCTATTGTACAGTCTGCAACTCAGCAGGCATTAAAAATGAAAAGCAACAGCTGGTAGTTTTTGTCTTTGAATAGAGAGAAAGGTGATGGTACTCTGTAGATAGGTGGCTCTCATCACTTGTGTCTTAGCAACCTCCTTCTGCAAGTTGTGATCTCGGGAACACTTCATTCGAGATACAGCCATGTTGGCGACACGAAGGAAGTTAAGAAAAGAAGAATAAAGTAGAATACTTTAAAATAATTTTGTTTGACAGTAAGGTTTCTTACCTAAATCTTTATCTCACTTACCTTTCTTCCTAGGCGTTTCTTCAGGAAAGAAGATTCCTGTGTCTGTAAGGACATGTAAGTGCAATCTGTTGAGAGCACACAAAGGCCAAATGGGATTTCGTCACTGTCACACCCTGACTTCTGAAAAGTCGTTTTTGTAAGGACTTAAACGGCTCTCAGTGCCTGTTGCTGTGACATCTCTACTCCGTGCAGATACATCTGCTGCTGGTGCATGCAGATTGGTGAAGTCAGTGTTTAGTATTGTATTCTGAAGCCATGAGAGTGATTTAATAGCCAAGGCTGTTTAATAGTTCCCATTATATCCCTGAGTTCATCTGCCCAGCTGGTTTGGCACAGGGTGGAGGGGAAGAGAAGATCTGAAAGTAGTGGCAGGAAGGGAAACTGCTTTCTAGCTGAAATTTACTTTTGATTACTTCAGCACTGGGTATTTTTTTTTGTTGTTGGCTGTGATTTTTGCCAATTGGACACAAAAATTGTGGTTGAGATGCTAAATTTCAGAGAAGATGGGAAGTACATGAAATCTAGTGACAAAAATTTACAGGACACTATTCACAGAGAGCTTTTCTTTGTTCAAAAGAGGACATTTAGAAAGAAATGGAAATCGGTAAGGTTCTGTACCTACCTTTTAAGATGAGATTTTGAAAGAGGGAAAGATACCACTATTATCATTTTACTCTGTTTTTTTTTTTTAATGTGGGTCTTCTGTATGAGGGGTGTTAGACTTGTTTTGCTTGCCTTTGCATGAATATACTGATTCCAGCAAGAAATATTGTTTTGATTTCATTTTCTTTCTCCATATTTAGCACCTCTCTGACATGCTCTTTTCCAAGCCCATTTTTGATTCTACGTGTTTGGCCTGGGAGGGGAGGATTTCCCCTTCAAATACTTAGCATACGATAGCATATAGTACCTGTTAAGAATATGATATTTCTTATGCATTTTAAAAAGTGCTTAAAAATTAATAAAAATGCTTTACAAATATATTAATCTGCCAGATTTGTCTAGTCATCTTATTGTGTACTGCTATATATAGTGTATTCTGCCTAATTTACACATTTAGTGAAAGGCCTGCAGGAATAACATATAAGCTGCAGAAAGAGCAGTCCTTAAAAAAAACACTAACTCACAACTGCTTGTCCACACTATTACCTGAAGGGATGACCTGAAGCTTTTGGGAGGCTTAGATGTAGACTAAATCCATGTATCTTTCTCCCAGGTATGAGAAGATCCTCATGTCTCCCCTTCCTCTAGATTAATTCTGGATTTCTGGTTTCTGTCAGGATTACTTTATGACACTCTTATTATATGTGAGCTTAAAATGGGCATTATTCATTCTCTTGGTTTTGCATGGACATTGATTTACAGTCTTGAAGTGTGTCTTTACTGGAGAAAGGAGAAAACTGTAAGGCCGGTCTTCTTGTAACACAAGATGTGCCACTGCTACCGCACCACCGCTCAGTCTTACATCATGGCAGCATCATGCTTTGCTATTGTATGTGAAAATCAGATGCACTATTTTTAGGCAGCTGGAGGAGCGACAGTTGTTTGGCAGCTGTCTTAATTACAAAAGCAGAAAGGAAACAGAGAAAAACGTAGAGAGACAGGACTGAAGTCATAAAACTTATTTTTCTTCTGCATTTAGTCAAGTTGTATCATCTTGCAAAGCCTAGTGATTTGTTTCTTTTCTAATGGGACGATATCTGTGATTTGGTGTATGGGTTGTTGATAAAGTGGCGTACAAGTGAGTTTGTCCTTCCCTGGAATGTAATAAATTGTGCACTCCTTTTATTGTCTTGGAAAAGCACTTTAGACTGATTGATTTAGACTTAGTGGTGGACGTGGCAGTGTTAGGTTTGTGGTTGGACTTGATGATCTTAGAGGTCTTTTCCAACCTAAATGATCCTATGATTCTATGGCCTTAGGAGTACTCTGTCTTCTGCCCTTGCCGCAAAGCTTTTAGTGCATCCACAGACCAGTGAGATAAGCATTTTCTTGAAGAGGGAATTGGCTTTCCAAAGTGGTCTTGCCGCAGAAATCTGAGCTGTTAGAGACCTGAGGAAATGCCAGCTGCTGCGTGTTATTGAAAATAAGCAGAAACAGGTTAGAAACAGGTTTCAGAAAATTTCTCTTTACTTTTTCTCATTTGATTAAAATTCTACTGTCTTCCACTCTTTTTATCTTTTCAAAAGAAGAATGTGAAAGAGCTAGTCTGTTTCTCACATATAGTTATCTGTCACATGGAGGATTTTAAAAAGCTGTGTTTTACAATGGTTTTATTATGGAATTTATATTTTACTCGTCCTGTGAGTAAAGCATGAAATTTCAGTTCTGTATAACAAAACTATAAGCCCAATATAAATCTACTTCAAATCAAATAAAAGCTGTGATTTCTGCTGTCATACTATCATTCTGTATTTTTAAGTGATTGATATAACTGCTGATATAAATGTTCTGGCGATTAAGTATGCTAAAAAACACTTTCTTTTGATACAGTGAACCCAGTTTAGCCATGCCTGAAACCCCTTCCAGGAGCGTTTCTACGACATCACGGACTGCAGTAATTAATCCCAGGCTCTCCAAACTATACAGATTTCCATACAGCTTTGCTATACTGCACTGGATTTTGTCCCTGTCCCACTCGAAGAGGAGATCTAAGGAGCACCTCTGTCCCACCCAGAGGCAAGAAGGATGAAACAGGCATCCCCAGCACCTGCCACTAATTCCCATCTCCTGGGTTGGGTCCTTGGACCGACTGCGGTGTTGGCCTCCAGCCACATGTGGGGTGGCGTTGGGTGGCCAGTACGTCCACACAGGACTAGCAGATGGGACACAGCACCTATGGGAGACTTGCACCATTTTAAAACATCAAATGGAGCCCAGCCAGGATAACCTGCAGCATCTTAAATGGCACTGGATGCCAACGTGCGGCAGAGTTCAACCGTTTCCCCTCTTTGCTGTCAGTTTTTTTGTGGTTGCATAATTTAACATGCACTGGCTTCCTTTCACCCTCACCAGTCCATGCTGTTGCCGTCATTTGGAGTGGTTGGAGTCAGGAGTACTGATACCGTTAATCAGTGTCACATCTCTATTAAGATGCTGTTTGAAAGCAAACAAACAAAATACCCTTCAAAATCCATAAAACATGAAAAGGGAAGTGGTTATTTCCCCTTGGATAGAAGTGACATTGTCTGAATTGTGCATATGGCATGAGAGACTGCTTCTATTGTAGCTACTGTTCTTTATCCCCAAATTAAAACAGACTTATGTGAAATGAAAACACGGGGTTACTTTTTAACTTGTTGAAAGACAGGACTCCAGTGTTATTGGTCATCCCTCCTCAATGTAGATCTATGTGCATGTTAATCAATTAGTAATATTCAGGAGATGCTGTAAGGAATAACGTTCCTTGATAGAGAGCTGTGATAGATACTGCACATTTCTGTCTCTGTATTCAAAATTAATCCCTGAAATGTGGAACTGGGAAGACTCGTTGCCAAAGCAGGCAGTATACTGAATAATCCAGGAGCAATAAATTTTAGTCATCACAATTATCTGGAATTTATCCTTATACCACTGCCTAAATCCCACCTCGTTCAGCAGCAGGAGCAATGGTGGTGGCAGCCAGAAGAGCTTGGTCATGCTTGCCACGTTTGTCCTTCCTCCTCAAAGGACCAGAAGCACTCTTCTCACTCCATCCCTACTGCTTTTGTGCCTGTTGGTATGTGCCATGAATATTGAGTAGCTGGAGGTACCTGGCTCATTTATTTAGGAAATTAGGAAGATTTGGCACTGGCAAAACCTAGAAGTAATTTTTCAATTTATTTTGTAATCAAAGTTCTCCCATCCTTCTTGGCTACTGCTACAACCAGAATTAGTGATCTCTGTAGTCTCAGTTTTATATGCTAATACTAACAAAAAATCATGATACCACTTGTTTGCCAGCAAGCATAGAACAACAAATGTCATCTAGCATCCGATGCCAAAATAACACATTACATCTCTGATTTCTGTGCCCATGGAATCCAGGATCATGCTCCCATTTCATCTGTTTAGTTTATCTCCCTGGAAATTACCTTAGAAATCACAGAGTAACTTCTGCATCTATCATGGATTTACTCTGATATTTTAAGAGGTAAATTTTATGTCTTCTTATCGTTGATAGAGCATTGTTATTGCAGCATCCAAGGATACTTGCCCACTTTCTCAAAACATGATTTGAAGTAGCCAGTGGTTTGTATAATAATATCAGCAGGTTTCAAACAGGTCATTTCTATACAAAGACATAGAAATAATTTCTTCACAGTGTTTCAGTGCAGGAAGAGGCT
Organism: Ibidorhyncha struthersii; assembly: GCA_013398815.1. Classification (NCBI taxonomy): domain Eukaryota; kingdom Metazoa; phylum Chordata; class Aves; order Charadriiformes; family Charadriidae; genus Ibidorhyncha; species Ibidorhyncha struthersii. The sequence goes on along the minus strand of VZSZ01006179.1, from coordinate 139,676 downwards.
GTTAGTGCATTAATGTTGTTTAAATAATAAAATAAGCTTAATGTATGTATTGTTTGCTCAGAGCATCAAGTCCCTGAAGACTTTTATCTTTTCGCTGCACAATTTCTCGTTCCATAAAACCCTGGCAGTCTGATTGAAAATACAGACTTCTTCCCATAATAAACTTAAAAGGACGTTCCTTTAGTTTATTGGAGAAACTATTGTCTGTGATCTTGAAGTTCCTCATCCTAATCTCATTAAAGAAAACGAAGTCTTTTTAGAATTTTACAGCGAACACACAGCAGTTGCAATGCTGCCTTTGATCTATAAGTGGCAGTATTTATTTGTTGGAGCTGGTAGAATTTGTAGCAGGAATGTCTGATGTTTGTGAGGCCCTGTGTGTCACACTGCTTCATTTCCAACTATGCTGTATGTAAATCAGCTGCAGCTTCATGCCAGCAAGAAGCACAATTTGCAGAATAATTTCTGGCATTTTGCAAGGATTCCATTTTTATGTTACAGCTTAGTTAATACACATCTGAGAGAGAGGTTTTCATTAACAAAAATCCCACCAGTATTCTGTAATCACCCTGATGATTTTCATTATTTTTGTCATTCTCCACGTTTAGAAATGCTTTTTCATTGGTTTATTATTCATTCAATCAATGACTGTAGCAAGTGGAATACATTGTTGTAATGCCATTGCATGTGTGGTTTGACCTACCTACATACTCCAGTTTTGGCTAAGCTATAGTATCTGGATCTAACTCTCCCAAGTCTTATGGAAGGGCTTGGAATATGAGCCCCAATCCTTTCTTCATCTGCTGTCTCAGCAACTGTTTACTGCGCACAACTTGAGCTGAGGTTATAATGCAAGGTTTGTGCTTAATTTGGGTACGTCTGAACGCAGAAGACCTCAGAGATGGCTTGAGCTGGCTGGGACTTTGAGAGGCTTAGGTGGCAGCTGCCAAGTGCTCTCCTGTTGTCTAGCACTTGTATTTTTTCAGCAGGTTGCTTTGCCACCCACATTGGGTGCCTAAAAGAGCAGCACTGGAGATGCCACAGTCGTTCTACACTGAAGGCACATCTTCGAGTGGTCAAAAAAAAAAATCTTCAAAAAACTTCTAAAAACTTTTTGAAAACAGGTTTGTGAAATTGTGGCTATATTACCTGCCCACATACCTTCAGAATGCATTACTCCCTAGTGAGTATGGAGGTGATTTTATCAGAGAATCGTTGCACTCCATACTGCCCCACAGGGTCTGCCATGTACTAATAACCATCCTGTTGGGTGTCTGCCTCTGAAGAGCATTCACTGTAGCTGTATTCACCATAAACTGAAAGAGGACCATTGTATAGTACGTGTTAAAGTATTTCTGTACTAAACGTCATTAATTTAAATGTCTCTGCTTTGTAGTCAACTATTGGAGCCTTCCAGAGCTACGTGCTGTATACCAGTGAGACCTTTCTGAAAGAACAGAACTTCTTCTAACTTGCCAGGTCATGGTACTTTTCAGCTATGACATTCAGAGCTAGGAAGAGCGTTATGTTTGAAGACTGAGAGCTGCCCTTCCTGAACTGTGATGAGTATGCTAAATTTGCTGCTCGGGAGATTATTTTCAGAAACATACAAGAAACACAACCATTAGCTAAATTGCCTGAGTAAGAAAAAAAAGCATGCTGAAAGACTTTAGGATATCAGCCTGGATTTTAAGCCTCTTAAGGGTTAAAATTATCATTTTTCTCAAAAAATCCACGTGCATTCTAGTCAAAACAAAACCTTTACTATATTTCTTTTCCTTATTCAGCCTCAGCAGGGGGTTAAATATCTATGGTGTTTCCTAAGATTGCATAATGTAGTTTGATCTCCTTATTTAATAGTATTTCCCTTGGTCCTTTCACAGTCACAATATTATTAGAAAGGCGTATGTGTAATCTTTCTGATGATACATATTTATCTGATATAGGTAGATTTGATGTGTGTGTGTGTCTGTGTATGCAGGAAATACCAAGTAAAGTCTGTAGCCAGCCATTCAATTCCATGGAATGATATTTAGAGATACTGAGTACTATATTACTGAAATATAGTAAGATGTCTGTATGAAACAGCTGGTGTCTGGGATTTCCAGACTTGTTTGGTACAGCACATTCCTTGAAGACACAAAGTCTTTGCAGAGAGGTCTGAATGCAGAAGGTTTTTCTCTGGAAGAGTCTTTTGAGTGTATCCTGCTTATCACTGGGTTAACAGCATAAACTAATTGCAGTGCTCTATTCTCAGACTTCATGGCATCGAACATTTCTCACTACAGCCCTGAGAGATGAGAATTGACAGAATAGTATAGGTCCTCAGCTCCTTGCCCTGAGGGATTTTCAACATTCACGGCAACGTTGATCGGGTACAACTACCTTGCCCTTGCCAATGTGTTTCATTATATGCATTCTCAAATGATCTCTGTACTACACATGTACGAAAGTGGTGATGGAGGGGTACTCGATCTGTATGTACATGTAGGAGAAGTAAGATATGCACCGGTGTTCTGGAGGGAGATGTTTGGTATCAGGAGTTGGTTATTCACTGAGTGTTGCTCGTCCACGTAGGACTATGGGTCCAACTTCCTCCCACAATATTTTCTACACCCCAAAACCACCTCAAAGGGGAGTTGCTGAGATATTTTTGTGTTATAATTCTGGTGTTATCTGCTCAAAAATCAACACTGTGGTAGAGTAGAAAAATTTCTTTCAAAATCCTTCTTTCCTATCAGCCACCTTGACCCCAAGATTCGTCTGTTTCTACCTCTGGTTTGTGTGTGATACCTCAGGATTTACTCCAAATACCCATATTTTTAAAGGAACATGGATTATTTGAGGTGCAAGTTGTAAATCTACAGTATTCCAAAAGGGGTTGGTTTTGTTATAATGCGTTACGGGAAAATTGCAATACAGAACAGGAAAACAATTTCCTGCTCACCCTAAATGTGTAATTATGCAGCTGTTGTCACTCAATAAGTTACGCTCCGAGCTTAGGTCAAGCAGCATTTTTATTTAAAAAATGAAAAGTAGGATGGTTTCACATAATGGAACATTCATGTAATATTTTATGTGTTATATTTATTAATATTGTGTAACGTATAATATATAGCATATATATGTATGCTATATATTTTCAAAGTAATATAATGCAAAACTTAAACACATTAGAAGGAAGCTACTAAATTTTGTATGCAACTGTATGAATCCAAGAACAATCAATGTGTTTGTGCTATGTGCGCTACACAACTGCAGAGGGCTGCAGAGTCGACCTCGAGGTAGAAAGCTATTTTACATAAATGCTCCTCCTTCTCCTCCTCCTCCTCCTCCTCCTCCTCCTCTTGTCACTCAGAATGCCTGAACGAAATTAGCATTTAACCCTTGCCCGTGTTTGTGTAATGAATGTGACCTTCTCTAAGATGGTATGCGTGCCTTGATGATAGCTAGTAGAAGTGGGTGGAAAGAGGAACCTTGACCTAGAAATGTTCTGGGTTTGTTGGAAACGATAAGTTTAAGATTTTTTTTCTATTTTAGTAAGTTTTCAGGTGACTTTTCCAGCAAAGATCTCTGCCATCATGTTAAGCGTGTAGCCTCTCTAAAGATAGCCCTACCAAATCTCTTCAGTGCCTTTCTGAGTGACTTAAACATACTTAGACATACTTTGGTCTGTATTCATATACTTGCTCCAGTATAAATGTCGAAAAATATGTCTGTCCTAGAAGCCAGAAAGCATGCGTGTTTTCCATGCAGGATGTGGCACGTGATCGCGCTCATTTTTAACTAGGAGGTGTAGAAGGGGCATATATATATATGTATCTCTCCTGCTAAGGTACAGTTTAAGTGGAGTATTTTTAACATCACTGTTTTACCTCTTATTCTGCTTTACTATACACTTCCGCCTTTGGTAATTTACATAAACATACATAGTCTATGAATAATGCATAAGACTCATTTTAGATGCAGGGCTTCCAGCTCCCACCGTGCAGTAGTGTATACAAGAGTTTGATTGGCTCTGCTCTGTTTTCATTACTGGCAATTTCTGGGAACACAAAAGAGGTTGAAAAGGCTGACAGGAATGGACAATATTTATTTTGTGAGAAATATTTGTAGCCTTTTCAAGGCAATTGTATCGCAAAGTTTTGCCTGCCATTGTTGTTCCTTGAATTATTTTTTTTTTTCCCCCGGGGAAGAATGCATTAAAAGGTTTGTGATTGCTCTTTTGTAGATTCAGTCAAAACTGTGATTTGTTTTTAAAGGATACTGCTGGATTTGTTCCGTATTTGCATAAACGTGAGCACAAGCTATAAATAAGTAAAGAACCATCAGATTTCTTAAGGTCTCTCAATTAAAGTAACAAGGCAATGCTAAGAAACACCTGTAGAAGAACCTGAAATATGTTAAAATACAGAAATTAAAACTTATTTTATAGTATTCTAGCTTTTAGTTTAGTCTTTTTACTTTAGTATTAGAGTTTTTAGTTTATAGCATTCTAGTTTTTTTCCACGAGAATGAAATGGCTTCTGAAATGTACATTCATTTTTTTTCATGTGGATCAGCTGATTCTGTTACAGCATATAGGTTTTCTTTGCCTTAAATACTCACATGTATTTTTCATAGAGGACAAAGACACAGCGTAAATT
>VZSZ01006179.1:114788-134995 GCA_013398815.1 Ibidorhyncha struthersii | reverse complement strand
CCCCCCAACCTGTCCTTTATTAAAAAGGCTGGCGATCCTGATGCTTTTGATGGTTTGATCTGACCAGTAATTTCCCAAGTTCTTCAGACATGTTCACAGAAGTAAACAGTATTTTTCCAGAGCGTGCCAGCCTGTTTGTGCACCTGTAAGCATCCTTCAGTTTCCTCCAGGTACACAAACAAAAATTTGTTTTAAAAATTTTTGTATCTATAAATGACCTGCAAAAAACTTTTCTCATCTCTTTCAATATTATGGTGAAGTATCCAAGGTTACTATAGCAAACAGTTTCACAAGGTGTTTAACTGGCACTGTAGACGATCAGGTCATGTACAAGTTCTCACAGCTTTGATTAAAATTTTTAAGAGCTGAGGATACTGTCATTTCACCATCTGCTGCTTTTATTAATCATTCTGTAAATGAATTGTTTTTAGCTGCTGATAGCACATCACATCTAAGCAACCAAAACACAATGCTGATATTTCTTTTTTCCCTCTTCTTAATGAACTTTGTCAAGCAGTTAGCATTTCATGTCCATCACTGCTTGCTTCTGATAGGTTACCTGAGCAAAACTTTATTTTTCTTACTCCTGAACTGACCAAGACAAACGAATGAATGAGTAAATAGACAAGTTCTGAGGAGTAAATAACCCGGATAAAGGCAGGGCAAATTGCAGAGCCTCCTCCTCCGCATGTCCTCAGGGGTGCAGAGGTGCACGGAGAGGACCATGAGCTCCCTGCATAAGGGCAGCTGCTGGGAAGTACCCACACTACCAGTCTGCGAGGCAAGTGCTGGCTTAAACAAGCATGTTTTCTGTATGTGCTCCTGTATTTTGCTATTTGGAAAGCCAATTCCAAAATGTTGCAAATAAACACTTGGAAATATTTAAAGGGAAGCGCTTCTTTCTATTTCTCCGCAAAATCCTAGTGGGGGGTTTAGTTTTGATTCTGTGATACCATCACTTCCATCATAAGCACGTACAAAAATGTCTGTAAAAACTATTCACCCAGCTGCTAAAATGTAAAGCACCTTTCATGTTGCTAATCACCACAGAAGAGAAGCTTTTTTCCAGGAACATGCAAATATCTGGACGGAAATCCCGAGCCAAGTTGCATGTTTCGTTACAAAACAAAAATTCATATAATTTTCTCTTACGTTCACAAACTCAGGCCCTCTTTTTAGTGACCCTTGCACTAAATCAGTTTTGATGAGATTTTTTTGTGATTGAGCTTGATGGAAAGATAGACAGTTAAGTTGTGGGACTTGGGGTGTTCAGGGTTTTTTAGGTTTTGTTTGTTTGTTTGTTTGTTTGTTTCTCGTTGAGGAACAAGGGAAGGCAATTCCTGTGCATTGAATGACTCTAAACAAAAAAAAACAAAAGAGAGAAGAAAGCCCGTTTTGGTTCACTTTGCTCTGATCTTCGCACAACTACTGTAAATTTAATACAGTGGAATCCTAATCAAGATGCCCTGGCAGATGGCCCTTTGTCTCCATTAAGAAGAATACTTGATTAACTGAAGACATCACTTGAATAGTAATTTATTTGGGGAGATACAGTGCCCATCAAATGACTGAGAGGCTCTCAAGCCAGTTTCTCAGCAGGTGCAAGTCAGAAAGGCTCTACTGGAGCCAGCAGAAGTGTCTGAGCCTGCGACCGTGCTTCCCAATGTTAGAAACTGGTATGTCTGAGTACAAACACAACTCCAATCCTGCAAGGTATTTGGGCACCTGGATCTTATTTATGCAGCGAACTGCAAGTGGTTGGCCAAATCACTTGCCAAATCAAGGTTGTCAAGGGTGACCAAATCAGGTTATCCAGGCTGTGAGATACCTGCCATGGTAATTGGTGGTGTGCAGCGGAGCTGAAACAAACCACTGAGGTGCAGGAATGAATGTTGGACTTACTGTGCACTGAATAAAACTAGGCAGTGGGTGAAAATGCTCATCAAGAAATGAGGAAAAGGAATTGGTGAAGCCTGGAGGCACCAAAACCTCACAGGTGCCACTGTGTCATTAGGTGATGCCCCTGATGTAGAGAGCAGTTGTCTTTTTTTTTTTGCAGCAATGGCTGGGAATAAGAATTTAATTTAAACTTACTTTGTCATAAAAAAGTGTGATACAGTAGCAGTAAACAATCAGCAAGACAGTTTTCCTTTAAAAACACCCTTTCTTGGCTAGTATGCAGCAACTGTAGTGTGCAAAACNTCATCACATCTACCATTTGTATACCTGATACTGATCTGTCGTGCCTCACCGCCATCCTGTCAAGACACAACTGATCATGAAACAAAAAAATGAAAACATCTCATTTTGATGTTGAGTACCTGAAACCGGTGTAGCTCTTTTTCTATAGTTACAAGGATTCTGATCCTTGTGGTCCCCTGCCTTTCTGAGTAGACTACAGTGGGTGTCATTTCNTGCAGCAACTGTAGTGTGCAAAACACTTTCTGGTTCTAATGACTTGAGAAGTGCTCAGCATCCTACAAAAGGGTTCACTCCCATCAGAAATGGGTCATAACATCATCTTCATCACATCTACCATTTGTATACCTGATACTGATCTGTCGTGCCTCACCGCCATCCTGTCAAGACACAACTGATCATGAAACAAAAAAATGAAAACATCTCATTTTGATGTTGAGTACCTGAAACCGGTGTAGCTCTTTTTCTATAGTTACAAGGATTCTGATCCTTGTGGTCCCCTGCCTTTCTGAGTAGACTACAGTGGGTGTCATTTCATCAGCTGTGCAATTATTTCCATTGTTGGCATATTGCAGTGGTATCAAAGTGCTTTCACCCCACTAACATTAGTGCCGGGGCTGGGGGGTGTTGGGTCTGGAGTGGACCCGAATGCGGAACAGCTCTGTGTTGTGTTGTGTTGTGTTGTGTTGTGTTGGGATACAGGACAGTGGACCAGGGTGGAAGCAGTTTCCTTGCAGAAGAACAAAATGCATCCAACCTTCCATAGGCTGGGCAAACTGCTGCTGTTGCAAAACCTCACACGCAGAAAGGTCTTTTCATGAGGACAATGGTCCCAACGCCACTCGGTAAAACTCTGTTATGACTAACACAGAAAGAATGTTAAATCACAAAAGTCAAACGCCAATCCTGAATCTGGTTTTACCATGAGTGTACCAGAGATGTGAGAAGTTCTGTGAAGTCCTCAGTAAATTTTGCCAACAGTTCAGTGCCGGTGTGCAGCCATTTCCATCATGGTGGTTCACCATGAGGAACACCTGGTGTTCTTCATTTCTGAGTTTTCCCCCTTTTTTCTTGTAGATAGTTTGACTTCCTGTAGCTACTAAAATTTCAAGATCAAGAGAACTGATGGCATCTGTTTTACTGTGCATACACACATGTGTGCCTTTCATGCACCTTAAATCAAGCCAAATGCTTATCTGGATGAAATTCAGTAAAGCCAGTATCCCAGAAATTCTGATCTGATGTCATGCCTCAGGCACCGTTCAACATTATCATTTTTAATTGGGAGCGGAGCTGCTTAAGTGGCACATTACAATTTTTGAGTTGCCTTTTGAAGTGCAATTTGAAAGTGTTGATGTCAGTATGAGCAGGGTTTTTAAACCATGTTGTTGCTTTATGCCTTGCCTGTTTCACGAAGGAAAATGGATAAAATCAAGGTACCGCTTGTTCAACTATAAGCAGTGACACAGTGATCGCATGAAAAACACTCCACTTCAGAACAATTGAAGAAAACATGTCTGTTGGTCAGTCCTGTTCACAAGAGGAGGACTCCATTATTTGCTGCGAGCACGAGAAAGGTTGCCTGACCCAGCCCGAGAACACTAGCTTCTTTCTTCTGCTATGAAAAAATTGCTTTGCCACTTAGGTCAGCATCATGATGTAAAACTTAATGAAAGAATCTGAGATGCCTGAGCAAATCAAGCCATTTGGCCACCCTGATGCTCACCCTGATGCTCCTTAATCTATCTCCTTGCCTTTTTCTCCTTGTACTTTTTAGTTTTGTGGTAAGTAGTAGGGGAAAAGCACAGTTTAGTCATAGAGCAGTAGCTACTGCAATCACTTTAGTCTTTTCCTCTCTTGCAGCTTGGACAGAACTGGCATCTTGGTGATTATTGCCTTTATCAGGCTCCTTTCCTTACTGGAAGTGAAGCAAAACTTTAATATTTTGAAAATTATTCCTATCAATTCAAATTTTAGTCTTCGGGGGCTGAGTCCTTAGGTCCTGATGCAATCCTTACTCAAAACTCTCACTGCAGGCTTTTGCCTGATTAGGAAATTTTCCTGATCTGCGGGGATGGTATTGCGATAATTGTCAACACTGAGTCTGGTATCTGTTCTCCTGTGCTATAAGAAAAGGTGCATTTCTTTCCTACTGGGGGAAGAAAACCCACCCACCTTTATATATTACAGTGTACTGTAATAGCCATCAAACTTTTGTAGATGTTTTTCAGAAGACCTTTTTTTAGCTGATATGAATCCCCTCGGTGAAGCTGAATTTAATGGAACTATGTTTTTTACCATTGTTGATATATATATGCCCTTAGATTTGTTGAAGAGCTACAGAAATTTTCTGCTGATTCACTGTTACATTCATCTGGAAAGATGTGACATCCTAGAACTTCCCCTCCTTTTAGGATCTCTTTGCTTTCCTTGTCTGCTAACCAAAAGGTAAATGGATGAGGAGTTACATCTGCATCCAAGAGAGGTTATCCTTACAGGTTTATCCATTCAACATCCAATTAATATTCCCAAATTAATTCAATTAACCCCCAGTTGTCTCAGCTTGCTGAGATTCCAACTTTTTCTCTTCCTCTTTCACAGAAGATTTCCATTTTGTAACATCTTGGTTAGTTGTCAAGGAGAGCTTTGTGGGAAAATCTGGCATTCCCTGGGATATTTCCTTGGGTGTGTCTTTGTGAATAAACTATTCTTTGTAAATCCTTTCAGAACCCTAGTGTAAGTCCCAGCATTTCTTCATTGGTTCAGTATTGCCATGTGTGTGCCTAGTGACAGAGGATGTATTTTTAATCAAATATCAATGATTTCCTGACACTTGCTACTGCTGCTTTAGAAAGAAGTTGTGGATGGATTCTCGAATTCCCCAAACCTTTTGTTTTAGGCTGAGAGATGCACACAATATCTTGAGAAGCTTATCGGGGAAGTAGCTAAAAACAGTTGTAATCCTAGGAGAAGATCAGTTACCCTGAGAAAATGCTGACAAGGATGGAGATGAAGGTATGAGAAAAATCCTTAAAAGTGTCAAACTTAACAGATCAATCTCAGAGCCGATATTTGCAGGGAAGTATAATTTGGATTTGCATTCTTTCTCTCTTTCAGCTCTTTTTTTGGGGGTTAGCATTTAGATCTGAAACATAAATCCATTTGTGTCATTCAAGAAAGAGAGATCCAACAGAAGACTGGGCTCCCTTCCAGCATCCACAACGTGCAAAAGTAAGTTGATTTATTTGGAGAACTATTAATTTCATTTAGGATGTCCACATCTTAAGTGACATCTGTACGTCAGATTTCTATCTATCAACATAATAGCTGCATCATCAAATAAATTTAGGGGTTTCATTGTCCTTGTAGACAAGCCAGAGACATGACTGTGCCTGAAGACTGGCTGCAATCTGTTACACTTTTCAAAGTGCTTCTTTACATCTGTTTCAGTGGGCTTGTGACAGCCTTTGGGCTGTATCACAGGAGAAAGCTTATGTGTATTTTCCCTCTTGGTGTGGGTGGGATGGGTTTGTCCCAGCTGCCCCCATGGATTTCTTCTGTCCTTGTGACAATGTGAGGAGGTGACAAGCTCTTTCCTTGATGGAGCCTGACCTCGTTGGTATCAATTATGCAATGCAGCAAGACAAAGCTGAAAACGTAGCCACTGCTAGTTCAGTTATGGCAGTTTAGGTTAAAAAATGAGGGCAAGCATGGTAACAAAGGCACAACGTACTGATATCCAGAAGAATATTGATCCGCAGTTCGCAAGATCTTATGTTCCAGTTACATTGGCTGAAGCCCACCTTGACCCATATTTGTGACTGCTGTAATCTGAACCAGCCAGATTAAGTTAGCTCTCCATCTGCTGGTTGCGTTTTGCTGCATAAACTTGTTCTTGATCTGAATATGGTTTCCCATACAGAGATGATGATAAGGGAGTTCATTTTGGTTTTAAAATCTATTCATCTACAGAAGACCATTTCCTTACAAACATCCACATTTTTGCTATTTGCCTGGGAGCTACGGCTGAGAAACTTTGAGTAATCCGCCCATTCCCATGCTCACTGTTGTTTTGACACATCTGATGCAATTATTCACGTTCTCTCTGCGTAGCTTGTAGCACACTGACACAAAGCTGTATGTGAATGTATGTCTTTTATGTCCTCCTGTTAGGGCCGTGCCTACTGTGACCAGCCCTGCTTCTATTCATATGATAAACAGAAAGCTGCAGCCACTTCACATTATTATTTAGCCTATTAGTTTTCAGGTGGTGCCCTTGTTGGCTAGGACTGCTGCGGGGAAAAGGAGCCTCATTACACAAAATCAATTGCAGATTTTACATTTATTTAAAAAAAAAAAAAAGAAAAAAAAGCAGCTAATCTGCAGAAAAGAAAAGAGAGTTTGAAATGAAGTTTTACAGTTGCTCTGGGCCACTGGAAATCTCAGCAGATAAATCTGATAGTTCAAAGACTCCAGCCAGAGATTAGCAAAGAGCGTGAAGTGGGAATAAGACACGGGAGGTTTGTCACCTGCTGTGATTGTGCAGGTCACGTCCAATGTAATACCAGAACTTTGGGTTATAAACAAACTACATCCAACCCTCTTAAAAACCGCAAAGCAGGGGCTCTCATTGTCAGCACCACAGTGATCCCGCCTTCTCGGGCACAAGGGCAGCACAACTCGGGAAGAACCTCTTCAAAACTTCAGGATCATCTGCTTAATGATTCACTAATTAGTTTGCTGTTCGCACATTCTTAAGAAACTGCTGATGTGTTCACGCTCCCTCTTTTCCTCAGCAGAAGTGAAATTTGTTGATCATGAAGGCCTTAAATAGCATCACCCAAGCAGAAAGCTGGAAGATTATATGTTAAATCAAGTCTCTGTGTTGGGCTGTACTGTGCTTTCCAATATTTGTATCCAATTTCTGCACTTTTTGTGCAAGAATGGGAATAGAAATGTATTTTCTTTATATTTTATCTTTTTGTGGCAGATGTCCTAGACATCCAAGATGCTCTTGGAAAACCAAGACCATGGAAAACCAAGGAGCTGTCCCTTCTCTGAAACCTCTCCTTGTACAGCCAAATATTTTAGACTTTCTTTTATTCACACCCGTTACTTCCCTTTAAATCTCAACAGCCTGCCTGTAAATTTAGCCCCAGTTTTTGAAGACAGAGATGTTTCCCTGCCTGCCCTTATGATTAATGCCTTTTTTTGCTTGCTTTATTTTTTCTGCATCCTTTACTCCAGTCCATTTCCATGTAAATGAAGTGGAAGAGGACTTGAACTGAAAAAGCATGTGTTTCTCCTGATACCCCGTTTCTAGACAGACTACCAGGACTCAGTGCTGGCAGCTCCTTGCCTTTTGCTTAAAAAATAAGTCTGCAAATGCAGCTGTGAAGAATTTTTGCATCACATGTAAAATGTCATCAGAAAAGAACAGTATTTTCCAGGCACATTCCCACGTGAGGAGTTGGGGGTGTGTGTTGGGCCATTGGCTGGAAGCTCCACCTGCTTTGCCAATACTTGTACCATAATGACTGCCAGCACTGCCATCCTAAAAGACATTTCCATCTCGTTAATGACTCTTGTCTTTTACAAAAATGCAATTTCTTGCCCCAGTGGGTGTGAGAAGGGCAAGATTTCAAGAGGGTAGCCCCTAAATTTTTCAGAAGCTAGAATAAAATTGATTTATCTGAACTAGTCTTCACTCAAAAGCATTTTTTGTGCATAGCAATACAAGTAAAGCTATCCTAATAGAAAATAAAGCTTGTTAGCTAAGGCAACAAAAGCTTATTATCTTATGTTAGTAAGATGGAACTTGCTTCCATCTTACACCAGTTTCCTGATTAAAACATTAAAATACGTCATTTCTGACCATTACGATTATGGCAATGGTAGGTTTTTTGCTGGTCACCTGAGAACGTATAGAAACGCTGGCTTTTTTGGTGGAGCACTAAAATCTGGCTTGCTTGGTAGAGGTTCAGACAAGCCAAGTGTGCAGGAGGCTTCTGCAAGGTGGTGAGATATCCCGGCTGCTGCCAAGTGAGAACAGAAGAAACACAGTACTTCATGGCCTTCACTCTTGTGTTAAGGGAAGTGTGACACTATTGATGTAATGATGGACATCAAGTTAGTGCGTGGGAACTAAGAAACAAGAAAGAAGGTATATCTGAGAAACTGACAGCTCGGTATTTTTCTTCCGAGCACCTTGTGTGTTCGCTACCAGTTGTGCAAAGCGTACGGTGGAGAAAAATTCTATCAGTTTGCTCCATGATCATTTTACACCACACTGGAAGGGATAAGTCAAGGTGTAAAGTAGTGGAGAATCAAGGATTGTTTGATTGTAATAAACAGTATTCCCTCTCAAACTTTGCATAATGGGCATTGAAGGACTATTAGAGGTTTTCTGGGCTTCAGAACTCCTGGTTAACATTATGGGAATAAAACTGCCAGCCCAGGAGCTAGGCTACGTTTACCTGTGTGTATTAAGCTCTTATTTCAGTCCTTGTTATTGTACTTTTTCTAGCCTGCGGTGTTTATCTACTTCAGATCTTGTTGGTGTTATCCTACCATTGTGTTCTCCCATGCTGTTAACAGTCCAGAGGAGTTAGTGTTGTCAAAAGTTCCAAAAGGTGTACTGTTTTACTATTAGGAGACTTGCGGTTAAATAAATTACCTGTTGGAAGGGAGAAAAGGATGAGCCTTTCAAAGCAATTCTTTAAGAAAATTAACATATTTATTGTGTTTGTTTTGTGCATCTTTGGAATTTTTTCTTTCCTTTAGCTAAGGCCATACGTTGCCTCTGAAAGTTGGGCTGCGGTCACTGTGCCACATAGCAAACATCAAGTCAAGAGTGTAAAACCATACGGCAGGTCTGCAAAAGCTTATTTTTTTTCTCCAAAATTTGCTTTGGGTTAAAAAAAATCTGCATGGCAAAACGGAAGAAAATTGTAAGTGCCTGAATGAAGACAGTGGAGAACTCAGGCACAAATCTGCAAAGGTGTGGGTTTGCAGAACCATGCTGAGGTTTTAGCTAATATTTTAGCTAATATTTTTATTTTCACAGTTGGGACAGGGTAACTGTGTGCACCCAGCTGGTTTCTGTGACTCATTTGACAGATGGTAACAACAAAATGACATCAACAAAACTCATGTTTTGTCCTGTATTTTAAGCGCTGATTTTGCACATAAGTGCAACTGCACGTGTACTATCAGCCCAACTCTTGGGAAAATGATACATATCTGATTGCGCTACCTGTCAGCTTTCATTGAATAATTCTTAAACTTTTTTTGCCAGTTTTGACAGCTAGCCAAAGGACTCAAAGACACTAATTTCTTGTGAATGCTGTAAAGAATTGGCAGCTAGTCACAGAAAGGGACCTGTATTCAGCCATGGCAAAAGTGGAGACGTGAAGAACTTGGCCATCCTCTTCTAGCTGGCAGTAGCCAGCAAACTGAGGGCAGGGTGGAAAATGCAAGCTCAAATTAGCGCTCCCCAGTGAGGCAAAGGCAGTTGTAATGCAAATCCTTGTCCTTTCTAAGAGGCAACAGCCAGCTGGTCAATCAGCACGTGTGCGCTGGCTGATCCATCAGTGCTCACATAATCATGGCATATGCTATCAAGCATGGCAAAGAGGGGGTAGGAAAGGGAGACGGATAAACAGCAGGAAAAAATTAGGGAGCACAAGGCACATGTCCTTAGGAAAACTGTCCTGTTCATTTACTACACAGTGAGCAACTTTTTTCCTCCACCATCACCACATGTCCAGCCTGGAGAGATTGGCCAGCAGCATGAGAAGGAATATTTGAAGGAGGAGATGCTCTTCCACATTCTCGTCACTGCTTCTCCTTTCATCAGCTAGTTATCTATAACATGATCAGCTATATATAACAGGCAAAAATCACGCACACAAAGGGTGGGTTTTTTTTGTAAGATTTGGGGTTGTGAGGCTGAAAGAAATGTAACAAAAGCCAATGGAAGACCCCATGAGTTTGTTAGAATATGGCTAGATCTGCACTTTGAAATTCATTATTGGCTTTAATCAGACTTATCCAGGCTTATAAGTCTAATGACTTTGGTGACCTTTAAAAAAAGGCCAGGCTTGCTTGCTAGGTAGATTTTCTGCATCTGAAACATGTGTAATTATCATAGAAATTATGAAGAGTGTAGATCTTCCTCAGATTCAGTGGAAGATTGTTCATTCTTTATTCTTTGTCTTCAGCAGTAACAGCTGAGGCCAGTAAATCCCACGATTTTATTAATATGCTTTGTTTCGCTAGGCATATTGTGCAAAATATTCAGTAAAGTCATAGTTTTAGAATTATTCTTTTTGTGAGATGATTAGCCAGCATCTTTGGATGTCTCATTTCCCTTCTGTAAGAACAGAAAACATAAATCTAAACTTAGACCTCTGATCCATCTGCATTCACATTTCAGCAAGGTACTTAAGACTGCTGCTTTATTGATGTTTTAAGAGTTTCTTTGGACAGAAACAACAACAAAAAAAGACGATGATCTGATACCACTAGTATTTTATTTAAAAAGAGAATAAGGAAAGAGGAGCTTTACTACCAGTTTCACTTGAATTATTCTCTGCTCCTCAGAGATACCCAGTTAGAAGTTGTCATATCTGCTGACTCAGTATGGGGCAGACATGTTAATGGTATGTTGCTGAGCAAACATCTTTTCGAACATTTTTTTATCAGGTTGTCTGGCTGCTGTCAGGCGTGCTCACCGTGGTATGTAGCACGCGAAAGGAAGGATAGAGGGTGGTTCTTCTCTTTCTTTGCGTGCACAGGGAGCAAATAGAATTTGGGTACAGGGGCTGCCTTTTTTAAGATCTTACAATTTACCTGGATGGGGAATTTGTCAGACATGGTATAGCAGACTGGGTGGAGATTCATTTGGAGATTCATATGATCAAGGGAGGGAGGGAGAAATCATGTGGTGAGAAAAAGCTGAAAGGGATTGCCAAAAGTCCTTCCCTTCTCCAAGGGCAGGAATGGTACACCTACGCTGATTGTGATACAAACTCATCCTAACCATTCATAAAAGTCTGTGGAGGTGGAGACTCTATAACATCCCCAAGCAATTTCTTTCAGGGTTTCATCACCCTTACTGGTTGAAAGTTTTTCTAGTGGTGCATAATCCTTATTCAGACATGGATGTACCGTTCCCAGCCTTTTTTAGCAACCCTTGCATATTTGAAAGCTCTTGTCATCTTCCTCTGTGGTGGCTGACCCTGGCTGGAGGCCAGGTGCCCACCAAAGCTGCTCTGTCACTCCTCTCCTCAGCTGGACAGGGGACAGAAAATACGAGAGGATTGTGAGTGGAGATAAGGACAGGGAGATCACTCACCCATTACTGTCATGGGCAAAACAGGCTTGACTTGGGGAAAGTTCATTTACTTTATTACCAATCAAATCAGAGCAGGATAACGAGAACTAAAAACTAAATCTTAAGACACGTTCCCCCCACCCATCCCTTCTTCCCGGACTCAACTTCACTCCCCATTTCTCTCCCTCCTCCTGCTGAGCACCACAGGGTGGACGGGGAATGGGGGTTGTGGTCACTTCATCACACCTGGTCTCTGCCTCTCCTTCCTCCTCAGGGGGAGGACTCCTCACACTCTTCCCCTGGTCCAGCGTAGGGTCCCTCTCACAGGTGACAGTTCTCCATGAACTTCTCCAACGTGAGCCCTTCCCATGGGCTGCAGTTCTCCATGAACTGCTCCAGCATGGGTCCCTTCCATGGGGTGCAGTTCTTCAGGAACAGACTGCTCTAGCATGGGTCTCCCATGGGGCCACTGGTCTTGCCAGAAGACCTGCTGCACCACGGGCTCCCCATGGGTTCACAGGTCCTGCGAAGACCCTGCTCCAGCACAAGCTCTCCACAGGGTCACATCTTCCTTCGGGCATCCACCTGCTCTGGCATGGGGTCATCCACAGGCACAGGTGAATATGTGCTCCACCCTGGACCTCCATGGGCTGCAGGGAGACAGCCTGCCTCACCATGGTCTTCACCATGGGCTGCAGGGGAATCTCTGCTCCCATCACCTGGAACACCTCCTCCCCCTCCTTCTTCACTGACCTGAGTGTCTGCAGAGTTGTTGCTGTCATATATTCCCACTTCTCTCTCTGGCTGCTGCTCTGCAGCAGGTCTTTTCCCCTTCTTAACAATGCTATCCCAGAGGCACTGCCACTGTCACTGATGAGCTCGGCCTTGGCCAGTGGTGGGTCCATCTTGGAGCTGGCTGGCATTGGCTCTGTCAGACATGAGAGAAGCTTCTGGCATCTTCTCACAGAAGCCACCCATACAGACTCCCCTGTTACCAAAACCTTGCCATGCAAACCCAATACATCCTCTCAGCTGCATTTTCTCAGGATGAGATCTTGCAAGTGGTTGAGGATGATCTACTCTGCTCTCATGCTGAAAGAGTTGTCTCCAGCTTTCTACCACCAAAAGCCACATCTCCCTGTCGTCTCTCAAAGTCAGGATTTGGTCATGTTTTAACCAAAAACTAATCTTAATGAATAAAATGCAGCTATGTTTGGTATTGCTGAAGAGCCACACAAGTTCCGGTGCCATGGCTGAGCGGCTAGAGCACTAAGATGACTTGGGAGCAAGGGCAGTTTTTGGCAGGAGTGGTGAATTATTTCTTAAATCCCTTAAAATCACTTAAAATTATCAGGAAGCACTTCTGTATTAAAATATGTTTTTTATCCATCTTTTCCTCTTGCGCTTTGGCATTACTTTTTATTTATTTGCATTAATTTCCTTAAATTAGTCTGTATCTTCTTTGGGAGCAGTGTGTAAAATCAAAAATCATGTGCATGTGAGGACACACCAGTACTGGTAAAAGGCCTTTGAGTTTTTATTAACTGGCTGTGGTATAGGCCTTCTTCTGTTTATACATCACCCTATTGCTTTTTTCTTCGTTGCCCGTGCTATTGCTGACTCACATTCAGCTGATAGTGTACAGTAGCCACATCCCATGTTGCATGAAAGGTATTGTGATAAGTTCACACATGAAGA
The DNA here is from genome assembly GCA_013398815.1 of Ibidorhyncha struthersii. Lineage (NCBI taxonomy): Eukaryota > Metazoa > Chordata > Aves > Charadriiformes > Charadriidae > Ibidorhyncha > Ibidorhyncha struthersii. The sequence continues at coordinate 121,761 of VZSZ01006179.1, read as the reverse complement.
TTTATTAGGAGGGTCCATAGCTGAAGGCATATGTTGACTAAAGGTGGAAGTTGTTTTGGGAGGAAAACAGAAAAAGAAAAGAAATAAGAGATGATGAAGAGATAGAAAAGGGAGAACTCCCTGGTGGACAGCCAGGAAAAGAAGCAACAGGAGTCCCCAGACGGGCATCATATCTTGGGTGTCCTCTCTGGTGCTGCAGGTGGTTCCTCCCCAGCTGTACTTTCCTTTCCCAGAGTAAGGACATCGTTTTCATTAGGTCCTGCTCGAACTCCCTGTTGATTGTTTTCTTGCTTGTGATGTCATTAGCATCGACTGGAACACATGTTGATGAGGGGTGGGTGCTCTGTGCAGGTTGGCTGTTCAGCTGTGTCCCTGCGCATTACTGGGTGTTCTAACATAAAACTACAGCCAAATGTTGGCAAAAAGGGTAAAGAAGATGTGATCATCATGCTAGGGGCTGTTGCCTCCCTTGAGATCCCACGGTAGCCACATTGTCAATGCAAAGGCTGAGGCACCTTCAAGCACTGTGCAGGTCCCAGGTCCTTCAGGTGGTCTCTTCTGCCTTGGTGCATCATTCGCCTGGCTGCTTCCTCCCAAGGACAATACCTTGCTCTCACATATGTTGAAGAACATCCTATGCTTTCCTGCCATATGTCCAATTTGTTAAGGACATTTTTAATTCTAATCCTGTCTCCAACCAACTGGCAATCCCTCTCAGTTCGCTATTGTCTGAAGATTCATTAGGCATACCTTGTATTCTGTCAACTATGTCCTTAAAGAAAATTAAAAACCAAATGCTACCAGACCCCTGGCAGCAACTTGCAGGGTCTCACTGTTTTCATCTTCCCAGTTTGACAGAATACATTAATAGCTATTTGCTGAGCACAGTTCTGTACCCGCTTTAGGTGTAGCTGTGCTTTCCATTCCTACTTCCTTACAAGAAATTTAAAATGAATAGTTATGGTGCCAGTTATGCAGTAAGAGGAAAAGAATTTCATAGTCAAATTGATAAAGCTCAAGGTGGAAAAAACCCTTAAATCCCTCATCTTGTATAAAAATCCTTTCTTTGCACTGCTTTCTGAGAAACAGATTTTTTCATTAAATGGGCGTTAAGATGCACATTGAATACAATTGAATCTCTTGCACTGTGGGTTAGTTATCTCATAATTGGAATGGCCAAAGAGCACACACCCGATTAGTGGTGGTAGTTCAAGCAGTGCCTGGTAACTCATTATGCTCCCACAACTCATTTTTGGTCCTTTGTGGACCTCTATTCAGTAATGAATTTTCGACGTAGCTCTAAGTGCATTGCAGGTGGTAGAGCTGGCTTTTTCTCACCTTTGAGCTGGATTTGCATTCATGTTATTTCATTCATCGTGTAGGAATTACTCCTGGTTTATATCAGTCAAACTGGTTAGAAATTTAGGCGCTGAGCCCCTGGCAAGGGAGGAACAGAACTTCTCTGACATCAGCTGTGATGTCCATGCAATATGATGAGTATCGCTACGGGGTGAAGATAAACAAAAAAATGCAGATAATATTAAGTAGAGGGGAATGCATGGAGGCACTTCCCAGTTATGTTGCTAATAACAACATTTTTTAGGATGGGTAATTGTTAGTATAACTGGGAAAGGAAAGAGCGCAGGTCTGGGGATTTTGCCCTGCCTTCTCACGGCGAGTTGCTTGAGTGTCATCTCTCCCTCCAAAACTCAAGTGAGCTCCATGCCTTCTTCCAAAGCACTCGTTCAGCCATGGACATGGACATGGATGTGGTCATGGACTTGGACATATACCACAGAAACAACAAAACCATTCCTGGCCAAAACCATGTGAGAGTATTTTTCCATTTATTCAGCAAACAGAAGAAAGACTGCTTTGGATTTCCAACATTTTTTTCTTTCTTTAAAAGTAGTCCAGGATTTTTTTCTTTTCTTCTCTTTAAGCCTTTCAGAGTTTAGAGGGTGCGGTTTGCTGTGTCTTTCATGCATGCCCTGTTGCAAGCAATCCTTGTAACAAGATCATGGATCTGATACTATGCATTAATATTGATTTTCAAAGTCAAAACATTAAAATAGCTCAAACAACTAAAATAGTTATGTTCACTCCTAACTTAGTGAATGATTAAGGGATGGTCAATATGAAAAAGCTGAAAGACTGGTACATACTGTGTACTTAAATAAACACAGTGATTCAGATGCATTTCTGCCACACCTCCATAGAGTCACTGCAGGAATTAGACTTTTGCAAATATTTCTAACTTTTTAAAAAACATTTGATAGTAAGGTTTAAATATAATACCCACAAGTACTATGAAGATGTTCCAAGAGCAATGAGAAAAAAATGTTTATATTTTGAAAAAAAAAATCAACAGCTATGCTTTAGAAGGACAAGGAAGGGAGTTTGGTTTTTTAGTACCATGAAGCATGTTTTTAATTGAACACCTCCTATTATTTTGAGCAACTTGGTCATCCTTATTCCAGAAGAGTTTCAAAGCATGAAATACAAATTTGTATTTACTTTATTCTTAGGGAAAAAGAATTGATATCTTAGGAAATAAATCATCTGCAAATATATCCTGATGAAACTGAAGGTTATTTGCACTTGGGTCTAAATTTTAACCCCTTATGGGTGATTTTTCAGGTATTTAGAGCAATTATTTTTGTCAAATTTATTTTCATAATAGAAATTGTTTTGATGATCTTCTGTAACATTGTGGTTCACAAATACGCATATGCAGCTGTGTGGATTTGGAACTTTACAGTTCAATAGTTTTGGATCAGGCGCTACAGCCTTTTAGATGAGGTCAAGAATAACATGAAAATGTGTAAAATTCTTGGAGAGAGAATTTTTTTGATATTGTGATAGCATTTTCTTAGAGAATGTATGAATCATATTAATTCCCAGTGATTTTTTGTCTGGTAAAAACAGGGAACTTAACTATTTGAAGACACAATATCCAAGTCCAGTCCAGGTTAAAATATGAGCAAGCTGTAATTCAGAGGAAAATTTTCCTTACTATTCAAATAATTCTAAAGATAATAAAGAAAATAAGCCACATTTCTAAATTTAGCTTGTGGACCATTCCCAAGTAGTCCAAATTGGGAAGCTTGCATTTAATTTCAGTCATGATAGAGTGGACTCCTGCTTTAAAAACAAGGATTTGGAAGAACAGTTGGAAAGAGATAAACCAGAGCAAGAATATTGCCAATTCAGCTGTTCTTATTTTTGGAGTGGATAACATATCCCTTAAGACAGTGACACTGTTGCTGTCAGAGAACAAACAAAAGAAGTGATAGGGGTTTTGTGTTGGAATTGATATAAATGTTTTGTTTCATTATGTCTTGGATGAGGGTTTAGGTTTGAAAGCAGTCTCTTTTGAATAATTTATGTTCTCCATCCAGAAGTGTATCCAACATTGGAATAGGCTGCCCAGGGAGGTGGTGGATTCGCCATCCCTGGAGGTGTTTAAAAAAAGGGTAGACGTGGTACTTGGGGATATGGTTTAGAAGTGGTTTTGTTGGGTTAGGTTAATGGGTGGACTCGATGATCTTAAAGGTTCCTTCCAACTTTAACGATTCTACGATTGTATGATTCTGTTTACCATGCCTTTATACTTGTACTAGTATATATATGCATACGCATACATGCCTATGAACTATACTCCAGTTTCTGGATTTAAAAGGGCACAGCTGGAAGCCCCTCCAGGATCAGAGTCCCTGATTCTCAGATCCAGGGGTGCTTCTGCCCAGAGCAAGAAGCTTCTTTTTGCACTGTAAGCATTTGAATCACCTTTGAAAGATCTTGGAGATGCTTCACAATCTTTAGGCTTCACTGTTTCCAAGACCTTTTACAGGCTGTAACTTTAACACAGAGATGAAACCTATAAAGAGCAGAACTATAAAACAAAAGCAAAAAGGTGCAACAATGAAAAGGCCACTAAGCTTATTTGCCATCCACAATATTAAATTGAAAAATTATTCAGCGCTTTTTAAATTTCAAATTTAACCATATGCCCTAATAATCCAGGGAAATCACATCTCAAGATGCTTCTTCCCTAGTCAATACCTCAAATTGGCCCCTTTCAAGGTTAGTCTTTTCTGGAAAATTAGGTCAGGATGGAACATGTACTTGGGAAATGGTGTCAGTGAGCTGCAAATCTGACTTTAGTGCGGTTCTCCCTGTGGGGTTTACCCAAAACCTGCCACAATATTAAGTGACAGTCTACGTCTATGTGAATGACAAAATTATTTTAGCATTCTCTTAGTACATGTAACTCATAGAGTTCATGTTCTAACCTGACCTAATTTTCTAATAAAGCAGGGGACTTTGTCTTCAGATTGGTACACAAAGTGATATGAAGGGTGCTATCAGATTATTTTAATTTGTATTCTAGAGAAAATTTTAGTTTTGATTTCAGCAACATATTTCAGGAATACCAGCCAGTATTTGAATGGGACAGTGTCACAGCTCTAATCTGTGGGGAAAAAAAAAATAGACATTGATAGCGTAAAACTTGGAGGATCCCCAATTTGTCTACTGTATTACTAAAAATGTTGGAGAAGTCATTTTTCAAAATTATTTGAGAGAAACGAAAGTGTGCACTATAAACTGAACCTGGAAACAATGTTTTCAGACAGTTTTTACATAATTTAGATAATTGCAGGAGCTAATTGCTCCTGGAAGTAAGTATAATTATTCAATCACACAAATAAATTGCACTGTGATAACAGAATACTGTGATCAGAAACTGAAAGTAAAAAAAGTTCAATTAAAAGCAAAAATATCTATCACTGATTAATGAATGAAACATGGATGAGGTGGGTGCCCCATCGTTGCAAATAATGAAAACGTGACTGTTTATCTTTCTAAAATATATGCTATTATTCTGCTAGATATTATGGGTTGATGTAGAAATTAATGGTTGAGTTTTTGTGCCCTGTGATACAGAGGAGGTCATATTTGGTGATCACAATAGAACTGTCAAGGCTTAAAATGTATGCATCTTCTTACACTGATTTTTAGATGTAATATAAAATCAGGTTAGACATTGTTCTGTTTGAAATGATGGACTTTTAAAGGAAGTTGCTAGCAACAAAATGGATAACGCTTTAGCAACACCAGGTTGCATTTGAAAGCAATAGTGTTTTATTGGTCTTTCTTTTGAATTAGTGACATAGCAGTGAAAAAAACCCACCTTTCTCCTTGGTACCTGTCTAAAATAACCACACTCTAAGTACTCTTAATTCCTTGAGCTTAAAAAGAAAAACTGAATAGAAAATTGTTTCGAGTTCGTTTTTTTCCTTTTCTGATACACTCACATTCAGGAGTATGTATGTGTGTATTCATTTTAAATGAATTTGGCTTACTCCAAATTATATTTGATTACATAGATTAGCACATCTTTGTTACGAAGTCAAATATTTTCCTATTTCTAGCAATTGGAATATTGTTCTCTTTGTACTTAGGCAGTAAGTTTACTAGGGGACAGGTATAAAAAACATAAATCAATAATCAAACTCTTATTTTTACAGACTTCCTGAGTTCAAAGTTGTGATGGATGATGAACAGGACAGTAATAAATTTTTCAATATAGAGAAGAACATTTGTAATATATTAATTTATGGATGCCTGGCAAGGAATCAGGGCAGTCTGGCATGATAAAAGTGGTTGTGTGAGTTCCACATGGTGCATTTGGGTGTTTTGTTTGTGTTTGGGTGTTCATGGGTGCACCAATGTTTGTGCCTACGTGCATGCATGTTAGGTTTAGAAATCTGTAAAATGCAGGTAACTAAAATAGCAATCTACACGTGCAATTATCTCATGTAAACTTCAAATTTTTTCAACTTTGTAATATGTTTTCCATACTAAGTACAGCTCGGTCTTGTGACCTCTACAGTTTACTATTATAGTATTTCTTTAGCACAAATACTTTTTTCTAGCCAGCATGTGATAGTCAAAGAATCCTGTTTTACTACAAAATAAAATAAAATTGCTTTTCAAGTATGTACTCCTTGTCCACCTCCCTTGCCCTGTCTTAACTGGTTGCCTAAAATGTAGCTTTCCAGAGTGCCACGCAGCAGTACCAGCTGGGAGGGCTGAACAGCTGTATGCTACCCAAACATCCCTCCCTGCCACTTCTAATTCCTGACTCTGCGTGATGTGCTGCCACCAAACCAGGTGTTACTCCCCCAGCAGAACTAGTTTGTCTGGCCAAGCAAAGCAATTCCCAAGTCCACGGAAGTTAAGTCCAAAAAGGGCCATATTTGTGTTTTCACTTTTTGAACCAAAAGAAAACTGTTACAAGTAATGTGTGCCCATAAAAGTCATTGTAAATTTTCTCTTAGATTTTACATAAGGTTTCAAGTGTAATTATGCTCAGTCACCTGGTCAGCAGATCAAATCTTATCTGTAAGCTATCTATGTGCTAACTATATACAATGTACTATATACTAACTCCTTTTTTTTTTTTTGTATTAAGAAAATGGAGTCATCAGATATTATTTCTTCAAGATAATTTGAAAGGCCAGTGACAGATGGGACTTCAAAGTACGACAAAGAGCCCCAGTTCAATATCTGCTAGGTAACTGCCCTTTGGAAATTATTTCAACAGAATGCTTTCAAAAATATTGTTGTCTTAAAATGGCTGTTACTACTCTCCATTCCCTCTTGCCTTGCATGATGTTCTGTCTGGGACTGGGAAGGTGAAACCTATCAAATTAAATAGCACATTTTCTCCTCAGCTGCTTCAGGAAGCCCATAAACAGAGCTGTCCAGAAAGCAGGATACCATTTCAATCAGAGACCTGGCACTCTCACAGACCAAATAAATGTCCTGAGCAAAGCCTGTCTCTTTCTATCACTGAGTTCAGGACTTCATAAAACTTCTGAATAAAAATACTTCAAAACAGGAATGTCAATGGGAGTTGGTTTATTTCTCCTTTTTTCTTCAAGAAGAGTTTTAATCCCACCCCACC
>VZSZ01006179.1:96547-114779 GCA_013398815.1 Ibidorhyncha struthersii | reverse complement strand
CGATGAATATCCACTTAGTCAGAAAAGGCCATCTTTTCATAAAAAGCTTGACACCATCAGGTGGGCATCAGCTATGAAAAGAACTTGTCCCAGTGAGGGACCAAAATTAGCAACCACATTTTCAAAAGAGATCAACCTATTTTAAAGTCTCTTCAAACTCTGGGCTGTGTCTGTGGCAATGAGAGCTGAGCTGTTGGGTACTGAGCTCTTCTGAAATTCTGACACTCCTTTAGGGGATTAAATTGGAACTGGGTCTTTTTGAAAGTTTGGTCTCAATTGTGATGTGCTGAGCTCTTTTTTAAAATAGAGTCTCTACGTGCATCTTTGAGGGCGCTGCATTACGAAGGATGTCTGTACTAGACTATGAATCACACGAGATTTTGTACAGAAGGCTTTCATGTTTGGGAATGTTATTAATAAAAACAGCACACTGAGGTGTAGTGAGAGGAGGATGATTTAGGACAGCAGAAAGCCCCAACTTTCTTTTCCTTTCCTTTGAGTATCTACATTGACATGACATTTCTCTTTCCTTTATTAGTGGAAGATAGGTTAGTAGTATTCCCCCTGTTTCAGGTTGGTGATTGACATCATATCTGTGCGTTGAAAAATACCTGCCTGCTGCACATCACTTTTACCAAACTGAGAAGTTTTGCAGAATAGGAATGTTTACTAACTTCAATCTAGCTGAATTGTTTTTTAAATGCCGCTAAGGTTGAAAAAGAATAGTGCAGGTTTTGCCATTGAAAAATCCCAGTTCCCAAGAAAACGTTGTCAGTATTGTGCTGCAAATATGTTCCACCCTGGGCTGGTAAGTCATAACCTGACAAAGTTCTGTGAACCAGCTCCTTGGAGCCTAAAAATGTTAGCTATGCCAGAAGGAATGCAGCATCACATTTCATGTGGTTTTGGTTTTTGTTCTTTACACATCTTTGGCATCACCACTGTTGATTTCTAGATTGCACTGTAGAATTTAATAGTCTCAGTTTCAGGCACTATTTTTTTTGTGATGATTTGTCAGCCCTATTTTAATGGAGCTAAAACCATGCAACTGGTCAGGATAAAAACAGCTTAGGGGGAAATTTAACCTATGGAGATTTGCATGACAGTCATTTATTGGGGGGATTTGCACAGCCAGGTATTTCTATTTAAATTTTTTTAAAGATTGCAATGTATAGAATTGTGACATATAGCTACAGTAACTGATACTTTTCTCTCTCATCAATGTGAATAGATACTTATTGCCCACTCCAACAGGGGATGAATGGATGGGTGTGAACTGTTTAATTACATCTGTGGCATTTATTTCCTTCAGCCACATTTTACTAACTTATTCAGATACTGCACAGCTGCATCTTGTAGTGAATTCATCATGATGTCATTAACAACCAGCTTTATTCTAATCACACATAAAAATATCAAGCACAAGTGATTATGACAGTTTCTATGGAAAAGTACTTCTTAGTTTCAGTTAAAGACAGGAGTAAAAAAATAAGAAACATCTCTCATTTCCCATTGACATTTGTAGGCATGGAGGGTGTTCAACACATTCAGAGGTGTATGCTCAGGGCAACATTTTCAAAATTACTCATCTCAAAATCGCTAGACAAAACCATTGCTGAAGTAACCCCATGCTTTGTGCACTGGAAAAAACAGACTTTAAAGAGCTGGGAAGTCTGCAGCTGAAGAGCCCTGAATGCCTACCCGTATCTGAAGCTCTGGGTGTCAGTCCACCTCGACAGTAGTTCTGCAGCTGGTGTTGCACTGCAGGGACCATCTAAGCTCACGCTCTGGAAAGGGGTGAAGTTTCACATAGATCTGATGAAATATCACCTGGTTTCACAGCAGATTCAAAGAGTGGCAGGTTCTATGAGGGAGAGGATGCAACAAGCCTTCCTTTAGCACCCACTGTCAGCACATGCTCTTCAGGCAAGAATTGCAGATGCATTATTGTAGAATCATAGAATGGTTTGGGTTGGAAGGGACCTTAAAGATCATCTCGTTCCAACACCCTGCCATAGGCAGGGACACCTCCCACTAGACCAGGTTGCTCAAAGCCCCATCCAACCTGGCCTTGAACACCTCCAGGGATGGGGCATCCACAGCTTCCCTGGACAATTTGTTTCAGTGCCTCAGCACCCTCATAGTGAAAATTTTCTTCCTGATATCTATTCTAAATCTCCCCTCTTCCAGTTTGAAGCCATTATGCCTCGTCCAATCGCTACATGCTTTTGTAAAAAGTCCCTCTCCATGTTTCTTGTAGGCGCCCTTCAGATACTGAAAGCTGCTGTAAGTTCTCCCCGGAGTCTTCTCTTCTCCAGGCTGAACAACCCCAGCTCCAACTCTCTCAGCCTCTCAACTCCAACTGTGTCATTTTAGCCAGAAGATATGGCTGGAATATAGGAGAACTTGGGAACTTGCAGTGCTGCAATCTCCTGTTCATGTTTAATTTTTTGTAGAAAATATCGAGCAGAAGGCAGTCTGAAAACAACACTGTATAAGTGCAGTTCTGTGTATCATTGCACGAATATCCCATCTTAAAACCATGTGCTGAAAAACAGTGCTTTTTGTAATAATCCACATGTTCAATAAGAGTTTATTTTAAAACACTTCTGACTGTCTAGTGCCATAGCGTATCTGAAGCTTGCAGCCGCAGTTTAAACCACATATTATTTCTAATAGAGAATAATTCTCTTCCATTCAGTGTAGAAGACACTGTTGATGACTGATAAGTAAAAATAATTGTAATCATCACCTCTTTTTCATTACCGATTTCTGCTGTTGGTAAAAAAGCTAAAAGAGAAAACCGTGCTTCAATCAAATTCTTAAGAATATCAGATCAACTTCTGAGTTTCACACCAAGAATTCAGCTGGGTGAAAAAACAACATTAAATTCCTTGTAACGCTGAAGGTATATAAAAGCAGGACAGAAGACTGTTCGCAGTCTCCCAAATAGGGACCTACTATTGCAAAGCATCGGGGACTCTGTTCTTATTTCTCTTATGGTGATATAAATTTGAAGCAGCCTCTCTGCATCCAGTGGCATCCCTTCAGAAATAGAGTGAGGAAAGGACAGAGACCCTGCTCACAATAATACTTTTTTTTACCAATATTTTGAAGTCTGTATTAGTTACTCATTCTTTGTAAATTCTCCCAAAGCTAACCTAGCAAATCTCTGGGACTTTTTAAAATTAAAGCCTTGGAGGTGAATTCAGAGTGCACAGCAAAGTGGTAGGAGATGAATGGTATGGATTAGAGGAAATGTTAAGAATTCAGTGGTGGATATTTGACTCACTGTACTACTTTAGATGTCAAAGATTACAAACAAATCTTAAGTGACTGCATTTGATCAACGTGCCACCTTCTGCTGGGGGATTTTCTGATTGCCAAAAATTATGGGTTTTGTAAGAAAACCTCCTTGTTCTGCTTGGCAGATGTCCTGTGAAATAGTATCTGCTGATTTAGTTTGATGTGGTCTGAACAGTTCTAGCATAGGTTCCCAAAGTACCCCTAGGATGATGTTGCTGGACTATTGAAGTCTCCTTCAAGCAGCATTATAAGAAACCTAATCGTATGGTACGTACAGGTAGGTTTAAATGTTGTTACATGTTAAATCAGCTGATGCAGAAAAGAATGGTAATTTTACAGTTATTTTTGTGTCAAAGCTTGTTGAAAGACGAATGTTTTCCCATTGCTTAGGGATTATTTTCTGCTATTTATGTATAACAACCACATGCATTCCAGCTCTTACTAAAGAACTGGATAGTACATTTTGGAGAAGGACAAACTTTCATGAAAAATGTACAAGGAACAACGATCTGAAGTTTAAAAGTTGAGATCTTGCAGCAGGACTGCACTCACGTGAATTCAGTGTAAATGTTTGTGCACCCCCAGGGACAGCAAGAACAGCTCTAACAGCAATAACAGGTCCTCAAACACTAAACATTACAAGTAAAAGTGAGTAGAATATTTAATAAATTTTTAAAGAAGTTCAGTCCTGTTTTGAAGACTGCTGAGCTGCCTCTATCGCTGCTCCTGCAAGCCAAGGTCTCATCCTTGCATCAGCTATGCATTGGTCACTCTCACTTGGAATACTCTCCTGGGCTTTGGACAGGTGGTACCTCGAGGAATGGCAGAATTTCTGTTATTCCTTCATTGCAAGACAAAATGGACAATTTACTGAACTTTGGAAGGACTCTGAGAAAGCAGAGTTGTCCCTCTGCATTTGTTTTGTATTACGAAGCAGGACAGATGTAGCTCCATCCTGTTGTAGCCCACCTGGTCACATCGGATACAGAATCCCTTTCCCTCAGGGGAAGGAGCCAAGGAAAGTCCTCAGTGTCAGTTCCGGGAGGTGAATGTCTGTCCTGGGTTAGGAGATCCAATAGCTTCTGAGTACCTGCCAGAGGTTCACTTTTCACCTTGTAATGTGCAGTAGCACAGTAGCAGGGAGGCACTGTAAGTCCACCAGCAATGCAAGAAGCATCTGCACAAAACCCCATTTCTGGTCCCACCTATGCTTTGCAGGGTTCCGTTTGTATTAATTTTTACTGTCCCATTATTTGAACATCCTTTTCCTTTCCTACTTGCCTACTTTTGCCAGGGAACATGACAAAAATTGGTAAGTTCCAAGTATTTTTGAGGTCAAGTGTTTTTATAGAGGTCCAGAACATCATTAAGCCACCATCTCCTACTTACTACGTGGGGCCAATTACACTTACAACAGTGCTCAGCTTAATCCATGAACCAGTCCCAATCCCTGGGCTTCAGAGCTTGCCCCATCCTAGGACCCATCAACCCAGGTCTGCATTTTTCACCCTGAAGGTATGTTGCAAAATATACTCGATGTGGTGGCGATGAGTTTTGGAAAAGACTTGTGGTGGTGTCTCGGAGACTGTGTGCTATAGTGCTGCAAACACTGAGCATGGTCTCTTGTGTGTGACTTGTGTTGCTTCTGTAATTTTAGGGAACTTCACATTTTTAAAAGCACACTACATAGGCATCCTACTGACAATTTACAAATCTCTATGTGAAATTTTATCTCCGTCAAACTTACACCAGGGTTGCTTACAGCAGAATCATCACCTCCATGTCTCCCTTTGCAGATGTGATGGGCCCTGTACATGCCGGTCATTTTCTTATGATTTCTTATGATTCTTGTCCCACCCAAATCTGTTTTTTTTCTTGTACCTGTATTTCACACCAATGTGACCATCAACATATTGGATGTGTTGGATCCCATAGCTGAAACTCAGTGAGTGGCACCTCTCATCTTGTTAGACAAAAAGATGTGACTATGCTGCACTTTTCAACCAGTGAGGGATTATAAATGTCTTGTTTTGTCTCTCAGAGGAACTAAAAGTCTATGTTGCCCTTAACACAGGTTTGCCACAAAAAAGAGGATTGCCATTAAAAAAGACTTCCCTCTGCCCTCTCACCAGTCTGAGTTCACACACCTCAGTATCTGCCATTTACGAATTGATAAAACAAATTCTTCCTCAGATCTTTTTTTTTAACCCTTTTTTTTTTTCCTTTAGCTACCAGTATAGGAAATTTATCAGATGTGGAAGCCTCGGGTGCAACAAATGACTTTTGGATCTACAATTACTCCAGCTGGGGTTATGGCAAGAACTGGTTGAAACTCAATTATGCCAAGTTACTCAGAATGTTAATTGAATTTTTATTTTTGCAGTTTCTATAATATACCATAAAAGAAATTGACTGCACATAAATAAAATATGTAAGAATAATATAAGCTCTGTGTTGTATTCTTTGGTGTACATTTTTCTTTATAGCACTATAATATATTTTAAGAAATTTCTGCTTAGTTATATTATTCAGTTTAGTGAATTCAGCATTCCTCAGCTACCCCTATAACAAAAATCTTTGAAAAGAAGATTTTAACTATTTTTTATAGTTAAGAAAAACTAGTCAGTGTAAAATAGAACTCTTGATAATACCTCTTCTCTAGGAATAGCTATGTGATGTTAATACTGTAGTGACCACAGCGGAAAAAGTGTCAAATATGAGTATATAAAAAAAAAGGAGGAGCTCTTCTGCATCTGGCTTTGTCATAATTTCTGTACAGAAATAATATTCACGTTTCAGGAGCTCTGCTGGTATGCAATATTCTATCAGCCAAGTCATCAATATTCTCATTAGAAATCTGATGACGGGACAGAGAATACACACATTGTATTTGCAGACTGTTTTGTGCTGGGAGGCACTGCCAGTGTGCTGGAGGTTGTTCTTGCAATTCAAAGTGCTCTTGGGAAACTATAGACGTGATCTGATACTCTTCACAGGGAGATATACCAGGTACTGCATAAATAATTAGCTACGACAACATACGATGGGGAATAACTGGAGAAAAGCTTTAAGGGCTGGCTGCGTTTCACGTGCTGAACATGTGTCGACAGTCCCATGCTGCGATGGTGGTGGGAGGTATAAACAGAAATGCAACTAGTAAAGCCCTGAAGTTATTTTCTGGCTCAACGCTAAGATCTCAGCTGGAGTAGCGTATAGTCTTAGCCACTATACATCAAGAAAAATATGGACCAGTTGCAGAGAGTTTCAAGGAATAAATTAAAATGAGCAGAAGTCTACAAAACCGTGGCCCATGTGGAAACAAAGTGGGGTTGTCTGCATAGGAAGGCTGAAGCAGGATATAGCAGTTATCCAGTTTGTGAAAGCTGCTACAGAGAGGCAGGGAATAACCTGTCCATATCTATGGGAGGAAGAACAGGAAACAGTAATCTTAAATTGCAGCAGTGAATAACTGAAGTTGCACATTAAGAAAAAAAATCTGGTAGTACTATAGTGCTGAGACAGCTTGCATGAGGAGTCTGAATTCAGCATCTCTGGAGATACGAACAAATTGGACAAGTGCCTTCCAAGAATGGCCTGCACTGTTGTGATGCTGAGCAGACAAATACGGCGATAACAACTTTTGGTCATTACTGGCCTGTGCTTGAGCTGGTTGTGATTGCCCACTTTTGCTCTTACTGGCCAGAGATGGCTGAGAAAAGTCAGGGCTGACAGTGTATTGGGATACCACGTTGGGAAGGGGTCCATTGGATGTAGCTTTGTCGGTACAAGTCTGGATTCTGGCACAAGAACTGAACTACTCGATCAACTCATCCTCCTTGTCTAAGATGCAGTCCAAGATGCAGTATCTGACTTTGTTAGGGTGGTGCCTCTTTCTCATCTTCCTCAGACTATCCAGTAGATGATAAACAATCAGTCTTGAATTCCCAGCTCTTCTGTGCAGTAGCTCTAGCCCTGGTACAATAACAGAAACAAACAAGGCTATTTATGAAAACTTTGCAGTCATATCACTCACGTCCTGCCTCAGACCTCTTTCACCACTGTATACCTTTCATGTGTGCAAACTTGCATTCTGTTCTTCTTTTGAGAAAAAAAATCAAGATCTCCAATCCATGTTACTTCCTGCTTATTTGTAATAAACAGATAAAAATAATAGAGGAACATTTTAAAAAATATTTTCTAGATTCTATTTCTGTTCTTTAATCAGTTTGCCTTAACATACCTGTTTATTTATAGGAAGTCAGTCTTGATTTACATTTGTGTGTGTAAGAAATGAAAATCAAGCATTTTGTATCACTAATTAGTCTACATTTGTGTAGTGGAAGAATACTTTTGCCCACAGGATAAATTTAGACAGATATTAGATGACTGTCTCTGTGCATCATTATTAACAGTATAATTGTAGCAATAATTTAATATGCATCTCATTTATTCTTTCCCCGCTTTCTGTGCCATTTCATCCCCGTGAACAGATGACGCTTTGTGCTGCTTCTTGCTGCTTTTCATTCTGTTATGTTTGTCTTGCACTTGCTTGGCAACACTTTATGGCAACAAACAATGCCAGTTGTTTGTCCATTTCTCCTTTCTTTTCATTGAAAGGTGCCAAATGTCGCAACAAACACTTGAATATATCCACCCATGTTCCCTCATATAGCTTCAATACATATTATCTACTCCACCAGGGACTTACCCTGAAATGCAAACCCAAAACACAGAGGCTGAGACCCTTCAATGCATTTTTTTTGAGGAATTCAATACAAAACATTCCTCAGATTATTTGGAAAAAACTTCACTGTTGTCTGGTTTTAGCTCTTTTGGTGGTGCAACGAATGGCACAGAGAGGCTGGTCTATGCTGTTCCGTAACAAAATACAGTCCTGTGGTCCCAACTGCCCCATCACTTTTGCAGGTAATGAGTGGGTTAAAATACTTTGTGGAAATATTTTTTTTACAGTACTTGCTAGCAAAATGGGCCGAGTGATGCTGACACATCTGTGAGATTAATGGTGTCATGCTTCAGTGCTGATGCATGATAAAATCCTGTCAGCTCAGTCACAGAGTAGGGGAACCAAAAATTAGATGAACATAACTACAGGATCACTAAACAGAGGCCATGTTGCTGTACCCAACGGTAGCTAAAATCATAGCCTGCAGGTAATTTGCATGGGGAGACGCTTGAAATTACACGTTGGGACTACAATCTTTGCAACTAATTTAATTATCCCCGGGACCACTGTCACCTTAGCCCAGAATAAAATATTAGGGTTGACTCTGAAACGTGAATAATGCTGATTTGTCACGGCTGAGGCTCGGAGCAGGTCAGTGCTCTTGGCTGTGATGCCAGTGCGGCTTGTGCCCCGGCTCTGCTGGCTCCGAGCCTCCATCTCCTCCCAGTGCAACACAGGGGGTGGCACTGCCCTTCTCCTTGGGGCGATGCTGGGCACTGGCAGGAGCAGAGCAGAGGCAGGCTTTCCCTTCCTCTCCTGCAACAAGGGATCTGGATGGGAGACACATCTGGAGACCCCCAGGACTCTCGGTGTTGGCTCAGCATCACGTCTGGCTCAGCAGGGTCAACACAGGCATGCTCGTCTGCGTGGCTCCTTTGTGATGAGTATACGGGAGCTTTAAAATAATGGGTCTTATCCATCACTTTAATGGCTGGCAGTACCAGAGTACTGTCAGCTCTTAAGAAGCAGCCCCGTAAAAGTGCTCCATTAGACTACTTGTAGATTAGTTGCCTGAGAACAGCGCTGTCATGTGTCAAGCATCCGCAAAGTGGACCAAGGTGAATTGAGGTTTTGCCTGCACAGGCTTTTTCTTCTAATGGGGGACGTCTAAAGAGAGAAAGAAAACCTGCCTTGATATGACAGCTTGCTGAGATTGGTAATAGGTATGTGCTGGAGGCAGAGCTTCTTTGTGGGAAAGATTTTTTGGGGAAAATTGTTACGTGGATGTACACTGATAGAGTTTATTTATAGAAATGGTTAGTTGCCCCTTAAACTAAAAAAAAAAAAAAATATTGAAAGAAAATACTATCAAGAAACTTGACTACCAAAAATGTTGTATGCCACAAACAGTTAAGTGCAAGCAGCTGCTGAAGTACATAAGATTATCATAATAACATTAGCAGCGCTGGTTTATATTCTACTTTTCATCATTATAGAAGAATACTTTCCTTGGGGGATACATGTGAATAGCCCTATTTATTACCTTTTTAAATTGGTTAAAATAGTTCAAGGTAATTATCCTTGGAATTTTATTTGCCCTTCTTTTAATACTTCTACTTCAACACCACTTTTATTTTTTTCTTTTCCCCCAGCAAAATCTGGCTGTTTACCGGACTTTTCAGTTGTAGATAGTTAAGTACATCAGAGGAATACAAGACAGAAGGATTAATACTGCCCTCTGATGCAAGAGCTCTCTTGTTAAATAGGATAAATATCCACTTGGCAGTAATTATTCATCTCTTCAGTGTGTAAAAAGTGGTAAAATATAAGATGCAGGTGTCAAATGCTGCCACTGAGCTGGTTAAACTCAGAGCCAGACTGCAAAACGTGTTTAGGTGCACACAGGCTGCAGACATGGGTGTCTGTGGGGTTTTTGAAAGCATTGGAACAAGTTAGCTGGTAAACTATCACCGGGGTCAATAGACATGAAAGCTAAACTGTGTGCGTGAGTGTTAAGTGGCTGTAGTATCGGGTGACTAATCTTGAAGAGTAGTAAAGAATACATGTGAGCCTAACAGTCCCAAAGGATCCTCTGGCTCTTACCGTAACATCCCTGAACTAAACCAATATAATGTACGTAGCTATGGGAATGCATCTATCTCCCTTTTTTAGCCAAGGTTTCTATTTGCAGTAGATGCATGGGAAGAGGACCCCAACCAGCAAGTACAACATGAACCTGCCTTATTCTGTTTTGGTAAGACAGGAGGATCTCCTTACAGCCTTGCTCTTCTCCAGTGTCTCCTGATCTGGAAATCCCAGATGCCTTCAAATGACTCTGTTGCACCTCTTCTCATAGAAGGCTGAATGAGTTATGGAACCCACTGTTTTGCTTTTCATAACCAAAATGAGAGTGACTTACAGTCTGGTAATCTCAAAGTGTTTTAAATGCCATCCATGTGCAAGGGCTCCCTTATAGAATCATGCAATCGTGGAATGGTTGGAAGACACCTTTGAAGGCCATCTAGTCCAACCCCCCTACTATGAGCAGGGACACTAGATCAGGTTGCTCAGAGCCCCAACCAACATGACCATGAATGTTTCCAGGGATAGGGCATCTACCACCTCTCTGGGCAATCTGGACCAGTGTTTAACACCCTCATCGTAAAAAATTTCTTCTTTATATTCAGTCTAAATCTACCCTCTTTTAGTTTAAAACCATTACCCTTTGTCCTATCTCTACAAGCCCTACTAAAAAGTCTGTTCCCATCTTTCTTATAAACACCCTTTAAGTACTGGAAGGCTGTTATAAGGTCTTCTTGGAGCCTTCTCTTCTCCAGGCTGAACAACCCCAACTCTCTCAGCCTGTCCTCATAGGAGAGTTGTTCCATCCCTTCTGGCCACCCACCTCATTGCCAAAAGGGAGAACGTAAATCCTGCTGGGAGCTCCTTGCACGTGTGAGGACTGGTATGGGAGAAAATGTGAAATAATTTGTTTGACTGGTACACAGGGTAGTGGCTTCATAGACTGAGAGAGAAATCCAACTTCCCAAGTCCGTACAGGGCTTTGAAAGTGGGAAACAAAACTAGTATTTGAACAGGAGAGCTAAAGCAGGAGGCCATAGAAAAGAATGACTTGGTCAAAAGAGTAGAGCAGAAGATGAAGTTTGCAGCAACATTTTACTGCCTCCATAAATCTGAGGATGCTGAGCAATGTGACCCATGTGAAATGGGAGCAGGAAGCTAGTTCTGCTGTAGAAGACTTGAAAGCCTTCCAAAAAGTCAAGGTGTTTGAAACAGGTTATTGAGTTTTTGTTCTCACCCTGGCCACAACACAGAAGTATTATAAAAACGTACTGGCTTGTTCTCTGGTCTGAATCAGGACCAAGGGATAAAAGAACTTTTTCAGGATTTAACTCCCTGGTCACTGGCCAGCTAATAGAAATGAAAAAAAATAGTAGAAACCTGTTTCACAAATATTTGTTTGTCTTTGAAAATCAACCTTGAATTAGCTCAGTTCTGTATTCTTTCATCTTCTCAAACAGTCGAACACTCAAGCTTCACTACTGAGGATATGCAGAAAGAGCAGACTTTGAGCTCAGATATTTGGTTGTACAATTTAAATTTTGCTTTTGGCCATTCTAAATTCACAGCTTGCTTATAGCACAGGAGTTGTATTATATTGTTCAGGTTGTTGTTTGGCTTATGTGATAAAACAGAGCAAATTGCTGAAGCTACAAGAAAGTAACCAGGATGGATGCTGTCCAGTTTTATAGCACAACATCCTCCTTATGCTTCATGTTATATGAGAAGGTAAGAAAAGCCTGCAGACCAAAGAGTTCCACAACACAAATTATTTTGTAGTGATTCTGGAAAACACAAGTAATAATATGCAGATCCAGTGAGGACTTTGTGAAGGATGGGATGTGAAGCTAACAGAGCAAAAGAACCTGTTCAAGTAAAAGTAAAGAGCTCGTGCAAGGTCAGAAATTGTGGCAAGTGGTGAAGTTATTAAAATATGTGGAAACATATGGGGTGAGGAGAGGTAGATTTCCCAGCTGACATGTTTCCCCGTCAGGCTAAGAGGTGACATGAAAGGGACAACCAATCAGCAGGAAATCAGCAAAGGGAAAATAAAATCCAGGTGTTTGGTTCCAGCACTGTCAATTCACCTTAGCAGCTTCTTGCCAGGTACAGCCCCTGTTCCCTCTGTGAAAGAAGGAGTTGATGGGCCCAGTATCCCAGTTGTAGCCTCCTGAGATGACTATGGAGGTATTTACAGAAATCCCCACCATGCATAGATAAATGTTCTCTTTTCCTGCGCAGGTGGTATACCCAACTTGCACTGACTTACAGTACGCTCTTCTGAGACAGAGATTATTTGGTTTTGGTTGTTCTTTGCTCAGCACAAAGCCTAGATCTGTCACTGTGACCATCGCTGCTACTATAGTGCAACTAATAACAACAGCAATGTGAAATAAATAGTCATTTGAGGCTTGATGACTGGAGACAAATGTCCTCATCTGGGTGCCCTTTGTTTTACTGGGCTATCCACTGCTGAACTTTGCCAAGAAGGTTGCCTCAGATGCCTTGCATGTCCTGGTCTCCATGAAGTCCTCCTTGCCATGGTTCCATTTCAGCAGCCCAGGGTAATAAGTTTATTTCAGATTATTCCCATGCTGGTTGCTCTAGGAGATCTGTCCTGTGCAACCTGTTGTAGGTGACCCTGCTCTGGCGAGAGGGTTGGACTAGATGATCTCCAGAGGTCCCTTCCAACCCTGACGATTCTGTGATTCTGTGATTCTGTGATCTCATGTGCCTGGGTTTTCAGCCTGCACTCTCATCTTAGGGCTTGCCAGGACCATGGCGATCTCTTCCCGTATCAGTTTAGGTGTGGAGTCAGGTTAGGCAGTGTGTTTTTTTGATGTTGGGAGTATATACTTAAATATATATATGGCCAATATACCGTTTGCTCATTAGCAATATTGTACTGCTTTTAAAAGTTTAAATTTTGGTGGGATGAGTGATAACAAAGATTTAGTGGCCTTAGGAGGGAAAACCTTCCTCACAAAGAATGAGAAAGATAAGTGTAAAAATCTCTTCCTCCTTATCTGGTAACATCTCAGTGTTACCTGATACACTCAACTGTCTCAACTGTCTACTCCCAGAAGAAGGGTCATTAATTTTAACCAGACCATGCAGGGTGATGAGCACCTCCAGTTACCACTGAATAGATGGGGAGGTTGTGTGGACCCAATAAAATGAACCTAAATATGCAGCTGTACAGAAATGATTCTTTACCTCCCTCAGATAGGCTGAATCATCGACCCAAATCCTGCAAAATCAAAGGTAAACCGTTTTTGATGTGCTTCTGTTGCTGTTGCTCCTCTTGAGGCACTCTGTCCCCCTGTGTGGTCAGAAAAAGAGGAAAAATTGTCTCCATGACCACTTTGTAGCTTTGGTAGAATTAGCAGAAAGTCCTGCCAGAGCTTTGGTGTCTCTTGCTGCTTGTGTTTCCCCTTGGCCATGCCACTTCTCCTTTCAACCTTTTGAGTTTCTCATAGTTTAATGCAGGGACATAAAATGAGGCTCTCTCTTTCTGCTCTTTCTTGAATTATTTTAACAAAGCAACTTTTCTCATTTCATGAGCTCTGCAGCGTCCACTCAAGCTACCCTGATGTGATTTATTTTGTTAATTGCGTGGGTAATAGTGTGGTGAAAGTGTCACAGTGAGCATATTTCTACCTTTGAGTTTTGCCCTCACTGCAGGGCATCTTTAAACGCTGAAAATCAGAGGGAAAATGCACAGCTCGGATAACAGAATGTATGGGATTAGTCATATGGGAGCAGGGCTGAGGGTTCAGACCCAGCCTGCAACAGCAATACTACTGACCAAAGGCCATCCACCATCTGAGTCCCAAAATCACAGGAAAGGATGGAAAATATATATAGTCATCTCGGGTTATTTTTATTTGCCTTCTGATTTAGAAGTCTCTGTGCAGAGGCTCTGTGTTTGCACTCAATTCATATCTGCAAGCTTCTCTCCAGAGTCAAGAGGAATGGAAACTTGGCTTTTCATCAGAAAGAAAAACGGATGTGGAAATTCATGAGCAATCTCTTGGTACCAGCCACCGGCTCTTCAAGGAAATCTCCAAATAGCAGGAGACTTCTGATAAACTCATGAGAGTTATAGCTGCTGCTCCACAAAGCTGCAAGTTTTGGCCAGAAGTGAGGACTGCAGGCTGTTTCCTCTCCCACCTTTACAGTTCATTTAATCTTACCAGCTTCCAGAAACTCTGGTAATTAAAAAAAATCTGCTCTCATCTTACCCTCCATCCCTAGAAAAATGAATGAAAGACCCTCTGAACAGGAAAGGAGAGAAATTCCTCCATCTTCCTCTTTATTGTGGTACCCTGGCATGCTTTCTGGCATTTAAACTGTTTTATGAGACTTCCTTTTCCCTTGTGAATGATGCCCAGCTGTGCAGAGATTTCTGACATTTTTTCTCATCACTGATGAGCAAGAAAAGTTGGAATGAAAAACTCCCTGAAAATTGTTTTTATCACCACACAAAAATATAAATAGCCTTTTTAAAAAATATAAAAACACAATATAAAACTTTTACTTAATATAAAAATAACCTTTTATGGAAGCACTTTGTTTCAGATGGTTATTTCTGCTTCAACTTTTATATGTGTAAGTGCTATGTTGTGATTTATACTATCATGTAAAAGTCAAAAATAAAATTCATGGCCTTATACAAGCAACAAGTTGCAGTAATCTTTCAATGAAATTTTGACAAATGCAGTATTGTTTGGAAAATATTTCTCACAAACTACTGCTGATTTTCAATCACCAGCAGTTTACTTCATTTCCCTTCTGTGAAAATGGATTTTTTCAGAGTACAACATAAGAAAACTAATAGAAATACTCCTTTCCCAATCACCACTGAAAAACTTAAAGATACTTTTTGACAGATATTTATAGAAGTGAAGTTTGGTTATAAGGACCAGAAAGTCTTCATGCTTTGCCTGTGCATCTTTTTGTAATCATTTAGGTGGGTATCTTGAATGTCAGGTTTATGCAAAGTCTAGAGATGACCGACCACCTGTCACTCCCTAGTGTTAGTTGCTGTGTTAGTAGACCAGTCCTACAATTCACAAAATGTGTTTTCACTTAAGTGAAAGTTGTTTGTACCTTTTCAGTTATAAACTGAAGTAGGGTGCTACCTGATTTTAAATTTTTCCACCTCAATATGATTTATTTTGGTACGGATATTTGAGTTATTCTGAAGTACTGGGTTCTGTGCCCCTACAAAGGCTTTCTAGCTTTTGTTATGAATGTTAGAATAGCTAGCTCTTACTTGTATTAGCAATTTTATTTCTTAGTGCAACCTTAGAATTGCAAAAGTGGTTATGCAGATTTTTAGCGAAACCATGGAGTTTCAGGAATTTAAGTATAAATGATCATGGAGGTACTTGTATGTCTCTTTGGAGACACGTGCGTGTGTGCACATACACTGAGGTCCTGCACAGAAACAGGAGACAGAACAAATTTGAAAAAAACGTAGCCTGCAGTCTTTCTTTTCTCTTGACACTCTTTTGCATAGTTTGTATTGTCTCCTCCATCCTCTTTTCTTTCTTCATCTCTCATATAGAGGATAAGAACCCAATAATGTTCAAATGTACTTTGCAAACTCACAGTGTTCAAAGAGTTCCCAAATTAGGTATTATAATGAATTCACTCCTTCAACTAATAGTGCTGTTATTTTTACCCATTGAACTCTGACACATGGTTATTATGTTTAGTTTCATTTTTGATGGGTGCAAAGCACCCAACACACCTACAGACAGCGTTGAAATCTGCAGTGTTCACAGACTACAAAAATCTTGACAGGGCTCTGATCTCTTTATTCATCTCTCAGTTGGGTTTTTTTTCCATTTTATGGTCATGAAAGTTGCACTTATCTGTTCTTCTAACTGAAGTGATAAAAGCAACGTATTTATTGAAGTTGGTCTAAAACATTGATAGCTGTGATGACTGAGTACCAGAGTTTGAGACCTTCACAGCCGTCCAATAGGTCTGCAGTTTCTATTATCAACGAGAGTTTCAAACAGTGGTCAAGGATAGTCTATTTAAACAATATATGGCCAAACAGCTCTTATTGTACACTACGGAGAGCAAAGGGTACCTCTGCCAACAAACAGCACCTTAAATTTCTCAAGATGTTACTTTTTCCTCAGCCTTTTGAGACACAAAAGTTGCTTTTATGGTTTTCCTCCATTGTTCTGTTATCAAAGGCATGTTAATTGGTAAGAATTAGACAGTCAATTTCAGTTTTGTAAGATTTTCTTAAAAGTTTATAATTACTAGAATTTGAATATGTCACATTATGACCCATATCTATAGAGTCGTATTCATATTAAAACAGTGAGGTGTAATGCATTAACTACACCGTTATCGAAGCAGCATTGTGGTGAACAACTTCTGGCCAACGTGCCCAGAGGTTTACTTGAGGGACAAAAAGCTGTCTGCTTACATCAGCCGGGGCCTACAGGGAGCCCTTTGACCACCAGCACCTTTTGTGGACTCCCCTGTAGCCTGTTCATGGTCTGTATGGTATCTGGGACTTGTTGGCTGTGATGTTCATCTGCTGTCAAGTCACCAGTTATAAACCTTTTTCTTGTTGTCATTAACCTTATCTTCAGAAGAGAAGGGTACAATTGTTTTGAGGTCACCTCCCTTGGCAAAATGGGAAACAAAGACTCATAGTAAGAATTGTCTTTAGGAACAACCCAAATAAAGAAACAAAAAAAGAAGAATATAATAAGTGTGCTGGTTTCCGAAAGCTTTTTCTGAATGGCTCCAACCTTCAGGGAACATCCCTTTCTGAAAACTTATTCTGAACAGACATATCATTTTGTTCTATTACATGCTTTAAATAAGATAAACTTTGTTTTGGTCACCTTGCTTCATCTGTGAAAACAATTTATTTGAGAAACCAAACAAGAGAACTATCTGAAATGCTGAGCGTGCTTTGGTATAGTTTTTGGTATCAAATGTCTTAATTTTGTTGTCTTATGTTGATTGTTCATCAAAATATCAACCCTCCCATGTCATGTGTGTGGTACATAGGAGAGAAACAGCATTGGATTGTATTTCCAAAGAAAATGGATACCCAGCATTCTCAGATGGGTTTTTCACAGGTTACAAAAAAAGGCTTACTTGACTGTGTTAGCAATCTGTGTTACAGACCTTGGATGGGAACTGTTGTCTCTTCTCAGGAAAAGAAAAGCAAATAAACCCACATACTCTGTAAAACCACTGTTGCTCTATTAGGAAGTACATTGGTTTTGGTATCATGTACAGATGACAGTGCTCATGTATGTGGAAAGTTCAAGCTTTCCAGTTGGAACTTGTCCATATTGCATTCCCTGTCTTTCCTCCACTAATTTGTAAAAAATGAATAAATATATATTTGAAGACTGAAAGGCAGGAGGAAAAAAAGATGCCTGAATCTTTTGTCCCAGCGGCTGATAGCCCACGCTCAGGTTTATTCTTTGTGCTTGATTTTGAGTTCATAAACTGAAGCTTTCAGAGACAGAGGAGCAGTGGACCAATAGCTTTCTGACCCCACAAGGTTTTAATTTCTGCTAAAAGTCATGTAGGCCATTCAGGCTGAAACACGCTGAACAGTCTTTAATCGTTATTAATTCGATCATAAACTAAAATAAGGGAGACAAACATTCTTTTGTGCTCTGAGAATGAGCATCCCAATAAGAGCCATCCTTTGTTCTGAATTTTCCCTTCTCTATAGGGACAATACAATCCTTGGAAACCAGGTGCCCAGGTCCTCTCTGACTAGGTCATTCATCCTTAGCAGCCTGGAGATACAGAGTACTTGCTATTCAAAGAAGAAAAATAAAAAAAAGACAAACACTGAAATTCTTTAATATTTTATTCCTGCTGCTGAATTTCATATATATCACATTCACTAAAGAACCGATATAAAACATATATCAGATTATTAACACTCACTGCCAGCCTTGACACCTTTCACATACAGACTCGGGTAATTACTTTTATTTTTTCAGTTCCTATGCAAAATTACATCTTCCACAGGGGACCTCAGCTCCAGCCCTGGTAGCCAGTTTCCAGACCTTTCAGGACTTTGTTCACAGCACATAATCTGTACCTTCATGTTACAGAACAATATTTCAGTACTAGAATCAGTTAATCTATTTT
>VZSZ01006179.1:67524-88652 GCA_013398815.1 Ibidorhyncha struthersii | reverse complement strand
GCGAACAGGCTTGCAGGCTTTCTGTACACATTTTAAAAAAGAAAAAGAAACAAACTCTTTTTCATTTTTTGTTGCGAGTAACCTTTAGCCAGGCACAGTACCACTCATTTCAGTTGCTGTGCTGGAGAGCCGTAGGACTAAGCTCCAAAAAGAAAAATAATAGCTTGACGTGAAGCAATAAATTAGGGTGCTGATTCGCCTCTCTGTCACCACAATTTTGCTCCAGTGTAACACTGCTGACATTAGTGGTGATATTGCTGACTTACCTTGAGGAAAAGAAGAAGAAAATCAAGCTTTGAATTTTTCAGTTTTCCTAGTGATAAAAAAAATAAAATAATCCCACAGATAGTTACTTTGGATGTGTCACTACGGCCATGGTATACTACAGACTTATAATTTGTGCAGCTCGAGTGTATTTCACCTTTATGCATTCTGAAAAAACGACACTGCACTAACACCCAACAAAGGGGTTTTTGCCCAACCTTTTACCCACACTAGACTGCCTGCCGTAACTTATTTTCATCCATCTAATCTTCTGCAAATTCTCCTCTCTTCCGTCAACATCAAAAATCTTGGTATTTTTGAAGATGTTTTGCTGCAAACCACTGATAATCAGGATTTAGAATGAAAGTGCTGACAGATTATTAAAAATAGAAAAATCGCTATAATGAAAGGAAGCATTTTTATATAATGAATGATTTGTTAGCACATGCAGAACTGCAAGGTGGATCAAACCCATAGAATTTCTGTTTCTTTCAGTATCAGCCCATTGAGTTATCGTTATTCTCAGGAGCAAAGCAGGACATATTGGAAAAATCAAATATATGTTCGCATGATGCTACAGGAACAAAAGGATAATAGTCCTGGGTTCTGTACACCCATTTTTTACACTTGTGGAATAAGCATGTTTTCTACAGCAGAAAAAAAGACAACAGTTCAAACTTTAAAAAACATCTACAGATATTTTCAGGTCACATATTCTGTTTTGGTTTGGGATTTTATCTCGTGGCCCTTGTTTTTTTCTGGTTTGGGGGTTGAGGAGCAGGAAAAATACTGGAGGAGGTGTTTCTCAAGTGTAGTTTTCAAAAAACACTTAAAAACACCATTAAAGTCAGCTTTCTGTTTTACCAGGTAGCAAAGCAGAGATATGCCGAGGTGATTCTGAGCCAATGCAGCAGAGGAGTTTCAATTTAGCAAGTGCATTTTTTCATTCTTGGCTTGGCTACAGTTTGCCTGAGAAGTCTTGGAGAAGTCATTTCAGTGCAGGTGCTCTCCTCCCACAGTGATCATGATGAGGAGAGCTGTCCATCAATTAGTTTTCATCATGAAAGGCTTCTTNNTGTAGGGCTTCATTGCACTTGTGGTTATGTCTTTATGTCATGAAAGAGGGACGCCATTGTCCTCTTGAGTCCATTTTCCTGAGAAAAGAGAGAGAGGGCTGGGTGGAGAGCAATTGTCACCATAGGCTGCCTCCTGCTCTCTGCCCTTCAGGAGTTATTAAGAAAAGATAATACGTCTTATAAATGTCACAGGTACTAGCGGGGACTGGTATGGAGATGGGAACAGGGTGAAAGAGAAGGTTCCCGCACGTACTTGGGTACCATTCTCACCCTTCTCCANGTTTTCATCATGAAAGGCTTCTTGTAGGGCTTCATTGCACTTGTGGTTATGTCTTTATGTCATGAAAGAGGGACGCCATTGTCCTCTTGAGTCCATTTTCCTGAGAAAAGAGAGAGAGGGCTGGGTGGAGAGCAATTGTCACCATAGGCTGCCTCCTGCTCTCTGCCCTTCAGGAGTTATTAAGAAAAGATAATACGTCTTATAAATGTCACAGGTACTAGCGGGGACTGGTATGGAGATGGGAACAGGGTGAAAGAGAAGGTTCCCGCACGTACTTGGGTACCATTCTCACCCTTCTCCAGGGAGAAGGATCATCCTTCCAGCTTGGGATGTCCCCACAGGACTTCTGTAGGAGGGTCTTCCAGTTTTCCTCCACCCTGATGACCCTTCAGTGGCTTTCTGACCTAGATAGAAACAGGTGTCTCCTTACAGGCGGTTGGAAGGAGCAATTAATTCATCTTCATTCATCACTTTGGGGATGTGAGGAGCTGCATCATTGCTAAGTGTTATAATTATTTTGGTTTAGGATTACATGAATCATTTGCTGGTTTTGCCAGGGTCCACAATTTATCCAGTGCAAGCTGGTAATGTCTTCAGTAACGAGCGATGACTTCTCAGTAATAAGGAATGATTTTATTACTATACAGCGCCTGATGCCAAACCCAGGAGATCTTGCAGAATTAATCTCACTGAAAGGAGGATTGGGTCCCATTGTCATATGAGTGCATGAAGTCCGGATATTTTCATAGTGGACAGCTCACCAAATAAATTTTAAATATGGTCCTTGGCTGATGTGTGAAAAAGAGTCAACAGCAGGCAGCATGGACTGTCCAAGGACTTAGGACTATTTCCTTCCTGAGCTTTCTATTCACAGAATAATAGAAATCTGCTCATACTGTAAAAAGTCCGTGTGTGGCACATACAGTGTTGCATTTATTCACCTAAAGCACCTTGAGAAAATCTGATTTCTAAGTTGCGTTGTATGTTTATGACATCATTTGCTATGTTTTCCAAATTGTAACAGAGTTTTTCCCAAATGTTGTTATTTCTTGGATTGGTAGTATAATTGTGCTGCATTGCATTCAAAAATTATGTGTAAATTGCATCATTGCAGATGCACAGAACAGGATGGGGCATGCACTAAATCAGTACATAAGCACTGACATCACATAATTAAGAATTCTCCTTGCCACCATGATTTTGTTTATCTATTTATTTTTATGGTTTCTTTTAAAACAAACTGAAATGTGTCAATAGCATTGACTCCTCTTTGTATGTCATTTTATACAGTAAAGCGAGGTACAATAAAGCTTTACCAATCTCTTTATTCACGATACCACAAATGAGAAGAAAACAAACAGAAAACCCATAAAAATATTTACTAGAAATATTCTTGTTTTCCCATTATTGTAAGCTTTTGCCTTAGAATTCAGCTTGATCTGTGTACTTCAGAATGTTAACTTTTTCACACAATCTCATCACGATATTTCAGCGAGGGAAGTGACTCAAACGTTCTTATCACAAGTTTATCGACAATAAACAAACAAAAGCCAAAAAATAACACTAAAAATAGTATTGCCTCCTCCCCATGGCCTCTCTGCAGTTCCCATTGCTCTCCTTGCGTCATGGATCCTGAAGGCTAAAGAATGAAGAATTTAAATGTCAGTATTAATTATTTAACTATTATTTGTGGTTTATTTGCTGCAGCTGAATTCAGGTACAAATTCTGTGTACGAGGGATGAATATTCTAAGAAAAGCTACAGTATTTCAGTCTTCAGCACAGAGATCTGGGGAGAGAAGAAAGTCAGGAATAAGTTTTCAGGGAAATCAAGATTGTTAGGGTAAAGACATCAACTTCCAAGGGCAAAATTCAAAATCTTAGGGAGGGAAGAAAGAATCATGTATGTGTACCTCTTCTGAAGGCAAGTTAACCAAAATATAATCCAATGGCAAGCTTTTTATCATATTTGTATTAAACAATTAAGAGGTGCTGTCACAGTTGTGCATAGGGACATTAGCTTAAAAATAATTGCATGGATTTTCTCACAGATTTTAAAATGAGATTGTTAAATCTGAGGAGAAAATATGTTCACTGATGTTTGCCAGTAATCTGGGGAGTTTCTGCTAGTTTAGCGAACAAAAAGCTGTCCTTCTTTTGACACTGTTATTTAGCCCGTTCAATTCTGTAAAGGACAGATGATGGTTGGGAGATATCTCTAAAAAATAACACTGCCTGTCTACGGTCCGTTTATTCTCTCTTTATCGACCAAGTCCCAAACCGTGGTGAATACTTGAAACCAATGCCAGCACCTTCAGAATCCATCCCTATATTACTCACTCGAATTGCTTCAGAAGACAATCTTTGATTCTCCAGCGTTTCATCTATGCTCAGCCTATATTCTCCATGTGAAATTATTATCTATCTTCTGAAATATTACAGGCATTCCAACACCAGCTGCATGTTCTGAGCCAACAGACTAATCCAAGAGGCAGGATAAGATGTAAACTTTTAAAAATTAAGGTGATCTTTTTTCCCCCCCCAGAAGGAGGTCTCCAGATCTTCCTGATAAACTTGGAAAAACACATTGGCCCAAATTTTGGGGTGCTGAGATTGAAAAGAACAGTGATTTTTTGTTATGTGGGCCACCCAAACTGATTTCCTGGGCAGATAAAGAACGAATTTTCTTGCAGGTTGCGAAGGCTCTGCTCAGAGCAGCATTGCTTTGATGGAGGGCTAGAAACAGAGATCAGCAAGGACATTGGCAGGGACAGGGAGTGAACTGACACCTGTGTGTTTGGCTAATGCCCTCTGAAGGGGATGCCAACCAGTAGTTTTCCCCTCTTGCATAAAAAGAAAGNAGAGTCCCACTGTGCCCAGACCCGATGAGGAAAAAAAGATTCATTGAACCATATAGCTTTTACCATATTGCTTGTCCTTCTGCCTTTTAGAGATATTTAGATTTCCTGCAGGCTGGGGATAAACCTGAAACATCTTTTCAGCAAAGGCAGAGAAAAGGTGTCAATCTCCTATAATTCATTTATTATTCATCTAATCTGCTATAATGCATCTATAAATCAACTCCTGCTAAATACCATGGATGTATTTTTGGCAGCATGTAATAGACAAAGATTAGGAGACTGATAGTAGAAATGTTTAAGAAAATCAGAGCAAATAGAGTGAAAATAAAATGAATTGAATTTAATAAAGGAACAAAAAGTTCAGGACCCCAGCCTGAAATGAGGCTTCAACTAAGGTTGTCAGTGGCTCCTCAGAGTTATGTGTGGTGGGTTTTTTGCTGTCCATGAGGCCTCATTACAGCATTGCATACAAATAGACCAACTTTTTAAACTGCTTCAAATGTACCAAAACAGGGTGACAATACTGAATATTCTCACTTTTAAAACAGAACGCTCAACCTTCCGTTTGAGTTATCCAGATATCATCAGAAATGTAGACGTGTGTGGAGAAGGAGAGAGTGAGAGAAGCATTTCAGAAAATTGACAGCTTTGTGGGTGAGTTGAAAGCAGAAGCAAGATATATTAAAAATACCAGAGAGAGAGATATACACGGAAATACAGAGAACCTGGTGATTAAGGGTATTGTCGATAGGCTCTGACAGTAGGCATGCTCTGAGAGCAGAGTTATTTCTAATACAGACACTATAGTGCTAGAAAGATAAACACGTAACTCTAGTGACTCCCTCATCAGGATTGACTAATTTTGCCCCAGTCATCCTGCAGTCAATGAAATGACCTGTTAATGTGGTTTCTGTGGTTATTCCACGGGCAGCACCAGCCCTGCGATTTTACTGGTCAGAGCTGCCTTAAAGAGGTGTGCTCCATCTTTTGTCTTTAATTATCCAACACATAAGCTTGAGGTTGGAGGTTGAGGACAGGGGTGTTGGTTACCAGGACTGGAGGCTCTCATGGTTCGTGTTAAGCCTCTTTGGAAGGAGGTCCTATCACAGAGCGACTTCTTGGATTAAGTAACACCGAAGAGGCAAAGCTCGTTGTTCCTTGATCCATTACTCAGCTCATTAGGGTGACTTGCTCTGGTGGTGGATGGTAACACCTGTGGTCCTAAAGAACTGACGTACCTCACCTACCACAATGCATCAACTCAACTTAGTGATGATATTACAGGGGTAAAGCACATGAGTACATGGCTGATGCCTGCAGGCAATCAGCTTACTGCCTTGAGACACTGGCTCTGATTTTCCTCCTCATGCTCACTTTGCCTGCATAACAGAAAATGTTAAAAGCCTATAAAATTATTCAGTCCTTCGAAAAAATCCCACTGAATTATTTTTTGTGCTAAGCGCTCACAATCTGATGGTAAGACATTGTGAATTTTGTGGTTTCCAATGCACTGTATGGGGGAGACTTCCTTTCAAACGATTTTCTATTATTTTCTTTATTTTTCATTGAACTTTTGTTAAGAGGAGGTGCAAAAAGCAGTAACTGATTAATTTTCCACTCTGCCCTTCTCATTTCACTTAGTCTTGACCCTTTCCTTTTCCTCTTGGTGTTAAATAAGCCACCTCTGTGGCAAGAACCACTGCCCCTCTAATTATTGTTATTGCTCTTCTCTGTGCACTAACTGTTGGACAGGATCAGACACATCACTAGCCCAGCCATGGCACAGCCGAGATTACTTCTTGGCATTTAACTTCTCCTCTTATAATTTTTTATCACTAATTCCACATTGTGCGCAGTGGAAGAAGAGTGGAATACATGCACTTTTTCTGAAACAGATAACAGCTAATTTGATTTCTGAACTGATACAATATTCCATGTGATTAGAAATAATTGGGGTTGCTGGGGAAAGTAGTCCTAGCACCCAAGAGAGACCCAAATAAAGCCTGCCGAGATTGCTTGAAAACCATCAGAGAGGTGACCTTCATCTTTGGATGCTGAAGTCAGAGAGCAGACATTGTGGGGCAGATTGGTAATAGCATCAGCAACTGCAATGCCCCTTTTTTCCCCCGATATGGAAGGGGAATAAGAGATGCCTTAACCCAAAGGTAAATTAGCAGGGATTTTCGCTTCCTTAATCTGTTCTTACCTTTCCTCAGAGAGGATCCAAGCTGATGGTCATAGATTCTGATTGTTGTGGTGGTGTTGTTAGAATGGTTGTAGCACATTCGTGGAAGTATGGGTTACGTATCGTAACGGCTATGCAGAAAAAAAGTACTGATTCAGTGTGATTACCCGTGATTACTCACCCTTTTGATCCTCTTTAGAAGACTTGTGGATCACCACTCATGATCTCAAAGATCTAGGTGAATTTTGGCTCATGACACGTTAAACTCATATGATCACATCCAGAATAGTGAGTTTGGAATCCTTTTGCGTGCATACAGCTGCACTTTGTGTACGCTATCCTGCTTCGTTCTCCTCGGGCAGGATTAACAAGACAGTGTTTTGAATCCAAAGAATTTAGATACAGTTGCTGGAATACTTCCACCTCCCCAGCCCAAGCTAGGTTTGCCCTATAATTATACCTAAAAGTGCTTAATTTGCACATCCTGTTTATGAAAGTAATGACCAAGCTGAGAATGAGAGTTACAGGGAAGCTCCCTTTTCCTCTCCAAAGAGCAGCTCCAAACTTTTAAAAATGCTGATGTTTTTGTCAGAGGGCTACTTATTACAGTGAATAGCTTTATAGTATTATATTATTATTTTACAGTCAGTTAAGACATTTATTGAAGTTAAACAAGCAAACCCCAAACACCTGCACAATAGGCTCTTTAAAAACACCTAATGGTTAACTTCTGACAGGATGCTGTGCTCTTGCCATTTAAAAGCAGTTAAGAGATCTTTTCCTTATTGTGAATTAAAATGCTTACTCTTTAGCTGAGGATTTTGTGATAACGTTTTACAGAACAGACTCCAGCACCACACTGAGTATTTCGCCAGAGCAGGCAATGTGTGCATCGGCACATTACAAACACATACAGAAGCACAGCCGTAAATACAATCCCAGGCCAAATCTCTATATTGAGATCTATTTCTTTGAATCCTGGAGCCTATGGACAGTTTTGTTGACAACAGTGTCTTTATCTGATCAGAAAGTGAGAGTAATGGAAGTATTGGATGACTTTAAAAAATTGTCCTGTGAAAAAGTGTCCAGTAAAATAATATCTGGGATTTTTGTTAAATGTAATTGCTGATACAGATGATTGATAGCACACTGACACTGATCTTTTTTGGCTGGGCTTTGGTCATTCTCAAACATTGGCAAGTATTTTTGTCACATATTTTGAGCATAAGCATATAATATCATTGAGTTTGACCTGTAAATATGTACATGAAAATCCAGTGAAACTTGTTCGTGATGACCAGCTTTTAAACTCTCTTGTTGCACTGGGAAGATACTGACCTTGTCAGAACTCCCCATGGCACATAAGTGAAAGTAATTTCCTAAACAGGTCTACTGAGTAAAAAAATTGAAAAAACATAGAACCCGCTATAGATGCTAATATTTAGGTTTTGAGAGTTGTTAGGTTTCTCACAGTTTTCTGTGCCCAGCTGTGAAAACTGTTGGCATAATATTAGCCACATTGCTGGAAGCTAGGCACTAGGATGCTTTCTCTTCCAGTGTCATAAAATAGTGACTTGTGTGTCGTATGTGTGGATGGAAGTCCTGCTTGGGCTGTGTTTGGTTCCATTTGGTGCCAGCTTTGCAACTAGGTAAATATGGATTTGCATAATGGATAGAGACCCTCTTGTAACAAACTCTGGTTCATGACTGTGAAAAGCATTCTCTGTTTACAATGAAGCGTTGCATAAGCCCCAATCTTATAAATGATAATAATAGTCTCAGCAGTTACAGCTCATCTTTAGAAATAACAAAACTGAACCACAGAAAATTACTTCAGTTAATGCCTCTCCACCGTAGTGTGCTTAAATGTAAAGGTATTTTATTTTATTTTAATCCTTAGTATTTTCCTTTCCTGGTCAGTAATGGCAGGACTATATCATTTTCTTTAACATAAAAAACCCCTTCGACTTTTATTTAGCTTGTATTCTTAATATACCATGCCATAGTATTGAATCATATTATACTGACATCACACTAGCTAGATACAACAGTGTTAGCTATTCTTACAATGTAATAGTCTGGTATTTTAACGGAGAGATCGCCATTGTATTGCGTTAGTGCCCTTTGTTCTATTAATCTCATATTATTAGAGGGAAAATCAATAGGGAATTGCGGGTGTGGTCTGCTAACATTTCCATATCCTATTGGTGCTATTTTTAGTTAATTATACACTATTTTGTGTATCTCGTGGAAACTGCAGCATCAGAAGAGAGAACAGGATGGGAATAACCATTTATAAGTAGTCTCTGTGATTAAAAAAAGGAAAAAAAAAAGAACTAATAATGCAAAGCAACCTAAAAATTATCCAGATGATCTCTGAATACTTAATAAATTGCTAGCTGACATTTTTGAAGTTATGTTTATATTACGAGATGTTTGTCTTTGGGCTTTGGTACTTGCATCTGTCAAATCGGGGTCATTTCAAGGGTGGACCAGTGGATAATATATCTCCTTCTCCCCCCGCTTCACAGCAATAGCAGCCTTCAGAGGGGCTCCTCTGGGGTCCCTCAAAATCGTTACTAAAGGTCAGTAGAGTGCCACGAAGACTAGGGGTAGTGGCCTGAGCTAGGTGAGGGGGATCTGGAATGAGGGGGTCTGTCCCGTCCCGGCAGCGGGAGGAGGAGGCCAGCAGCACCCGATGCAGGTCCCCAGAGCAAGTTCAGCACTCGCGTTCAAGGGGCATCGTAAAAAGTGTGAAAGAGTGAGAGGGGTAAGAGCAAAAAGCACTTGCTGTCGCTCATCAAGCATGTTTCCATAGGTTTATGGCGCATCAGAAGTGTTGGACCTGTGTAAGGTTCAGAAGCTCTGGCAATCCTGTAGTGTTACAATGACGTTGCCGCTGTCGCAGACAGCAAAATTTAGGCTTATTTCACCCGTCACCTTCCCTGGCAGCAGGACTGGTTTTCAGTGAGACTCTGCCACTTAGCAAAAGCTGGGGGTGGGCCCCTGTCCCTGCGTGTTCATATTATGTGCCCTGTTTGCACGAGGGGCTACAACATCTTTTCTAAAACCTACTGCGCATTGTATGTAAGTTTGCATTCAAGCTGGGGACGTCTTTTTCAGAATGTTTCCCTTCATATTCATCTACGTTTCAAAGGATTGGCAAACACCGCTAGAAAATCCTGGAAATATAAAATGTTTTGAATATTTTTGTCATTCCGAAGTGTAATTTAGGCATTTTTCTAATTGGTTTGTGTCACTTATTTTAAAAAAATGGTAGAGTTCCTGTGGAGCCTTTTATTTGCTTTTCTCAAATGAGCACAGGTTTTGTGCCGGGAGGCTTTGAAGAGAAAACTCTAAGGCTTGGTCCTACCCTTTTTTATTCTTCGGGGATTAAATAACCTGACTGAGAAATGCGATGATAAAGGGAAGCAGAGAGATGGGGTAACCAAAAGAGAGGTGAGGATGAGAGGTGATTCGATCCGGGAGAAGTGAGGAGAAGAGGTTTGGTTTCTCCTGCGCAGAGGAGGAGAAAGTAAAAGGGAGAAAATGATTGATGAGAAGAGTAAGGAGAGATCCTGTGATGTGATCTTTCTTGTGGCATACAGAGGAATACGCCTTATCCTGAGAGCAATACATTCACAGAAGATGTTTATATGTGAAGTGACTGTTGAGACAGTTTCTGATTATATAAAAAAGGAAATAATTACTACATGGCTGTTGCTATTAATGTCTTGACAGGGCAATAGTGAAACCAGCAGTGAAATTTGTCCTGAGCTGGAGCCCTCTGGTACCCTTAACTTTTCTCACTTAAATATCTTCAGTGTGTGAGGGTTTTGTCCATGAAAATTATTAAAATTGGCTCAAACCGCACAGTGTATGCCGTTATGTAAGCACAGGCATGACTGTAAATATTGTAATAATGTAATAATGAAGTAAATACTGTAAATAAATGGAAACGCCTCATTGTCCTTCAGGCAGATGATGTCAAAGCAGAGCAACATCTGCTATAAAAGAAAACCTTTGGTTGAGGCATATCTTGCTGCTGAAGGGCTCTCCCTCTAGCAAACCACTAGCAGTTACTGTGGTCTCCCCTGCGGTGTTCACGGGATGCTGCTGAGGTGAAAGTTTGCACGTCGGGAAGGGGACGGCTTTGCTTCACACGTGCTGTCGTCAGAAATCGTTGCTCTGCTTGGAATGAGGACCTTGACATATGGTGGTTTCGGTTCTGTGACAAAGACAAAAGGTATTTTCATGCACTTTGAAGGAACACTAGCTTTTAAAAAGGGGAGTCTGATGACAGGACAGAGCCTCTGGAATAAGCGCTGTTCTGTAACACACATGGTTTCACATCGTGTTCAGCCTAGTCAGGCTCAGGATTCTACAGGGCAGAGAGGACAGCTGTTCTGCTCTTGATCTTGTATATGTAGTGACATCCATTTTAAAACAGAATTCCTCATTCCTTTGGGAGGGGGGGGGCGGGGGGGGAATGTTTTTCAGCGGCACACAGTCTTTCTTTAAAACTCTTTTTTTACTGAAATACAAAATACCTGAAATACCTGATATGCAAAACTGTGGCACAGTAGCGTTAGCGGTAAGCTTCAGTGGGAAATTAATGTCCTTCAATTCAAAAGGGTTTTGAAATATTATAAACCTATATTTAAATAATCCAAGTGCAAGATTTAGAAAGACCACTTCAAGCATCATCCCTCAGATATTCCTGGTCTTTTTTTTTTGCTCATAAATGATTATTCATTACTCCAGTGCATTATAATAACCCCTGGATAACTCAGGGCTGCATTAATCTGGCCATTGTGCATAGAAAAAAGGAGGAGGAGACAAGAAAAGATGAGAAAAAAAAATCCAGCCCACATTCCTGCGCTCATACCACACAGATGTGAGGAGTC
This sequence comes from Ibidorhyncha struthersii, assembly GCA_013398815.1. Classification (NCBI taxonomy): domain Eukaryota; kingdom Metazoa; phylum Chordata; class Aves; order Charadriiformes; family Charadriidae; genus Ibidorhyncha; species Ibidorhyncha struthersii. Next base: position 77,080 of record VZSZ01006179.1, on the reverse strand, counting down.
TACATTGAATAAACCTAAATAAAAGGTTTAAATGAATTGTTATTTATAATAGGTCATATTTTTTATTCATGTTCCATCTTTATCTCAGCAAACTTCAATCGAAGTCGGTGAGAACTTGACCTGATAAAAAGAGTCTTTGTGTGTGGTTTATCACTGTGTTATCTGAACATGTCACAAACACTGAAGAATTGAAGCTGATATTACTCACATAAGGAAGGTATTACTTGTCCTGTCTTTAAAGGAAACTGGAAACAGACTATTGAAATGCTCTTTCCAAGAAAATGGGAGTATTTTGTAGCAGACAGAGAAATAGAATATTTGGCTCCCAGTCATTCACGTTAAGAATTCAAAAGTTTTTCCTCCTTTAGTGCTTGTCTAATTTAAAGGCTTATATTTATATAGACAAAAAAGATGGTGGTCTCAGCCGCCAAAGCATTAAAGTGGTATCTCAGGGGGAAATATTTTACTGCTATTTTCCTTTACTAACTCCTTCCTCATCACATTGTGCCCCAAACACACGATGTTATTTTCATAAAATGGGTCCCTACTCTTTCACCACAAAAGCATACAGAAAGTAGGTGAGGAAATTGTTAAAGAGGTATAGCTCTCCTTTTGACATTGCCCAGATATTTGCTGTGATTAATTTTTCAAGAGACAGCCCAAAAAGAGTCAATGCTGAAAAGCAAAATCATTGCCGGTGGATATTAATTGGGTGCTTCCCACTCAGGGTTCATGGTGGGTTTTGCCAGTTTATGAAGAAAAGTGAAAAATACCAAAGTTTGGCATTTAAATCCGAAACTGAATAGTTTTTGTGCAGAATCACGACTCCAAACATATCTGTACCGTATGCACTGGACTGTGCTCACCCTGGGTTTGCACAGGTTTCATACCAGTAAATGGATGTCCTGATGTGACAGTATAAACAAGAGAACTTTGGAGAAGCTCAGAAAGACACAGGAACCACCCTTAGCAGTTCTGCTCAGGGATAAGCATGAAAGAAGAGCAGTGCCTCTATGAAGCTCATTTTCATTCACTTTTTGGGGATCTGATCATGGCCATGAGTGTTTTATCAAACATGTCCAGTCCACTGCTTTCTTTTTTAGTCTATGCAAAACCGGTTTCGAATACACCCTTTATTGTTTATCCCAATACAAACACTGGCTACTAAAGAGTATAGTAAATAATGAGAAATTCAACATGACCTGTGTAAGGACATAAAAATATATGGAAGACCAGAGTGCTGGAAAAAAATCCAAACAAACAAAAACCACCCTAATTTTCATAATTTGACATAAAAAAGGAAAACGAGTATTGGAGAGCAGAGGATAAGAAGAGGAGGATGAGAAGATGAGGTGTTGTTCCTTTCTTAATCTGCTGATACATCCTGGCCGGGAAATGAAGTCTTCCCAGTCTCTGGAGGGAACCTCCTCATTGCAGGAGAGGAATCTTCCTGATTCAGTCTCGTGATAAATTTTCTGGAAAACAAAGATAATTTAGATGTCCCAAGCTACTGAAACAGTTATAAAACTAAGAGTTAAGATAAATTTAAAAATATAAATAAAGCATTTCATGGATTTCTTCATGGTTGCAGAAATGAATTATTCAGTATCAATTATAAACCAAATATTAATGCTGAGTGAATAATTCACAATTAATATTTTATTCAATGAAATTAGCTCCATTTGCTGCTTGTGGAATATTGGCATTTTATTTTTTTACTGTGATTTGGTGTGACATCCTCACAAGTATTTTGGCAATGTTTACTGCCATCTCTCCTTCCACTGCTCAAAAATGGATCTCTCTTTATAGTCGTGGCTTAATGTTTAGGTTCTTTGTGACTGGGCAGATTTGTCTCATGACATTGTGTAAATTGCCTGATTAGATTAGTGTGTGGACTTTTCTTGCATGAATACACAGCTATAGATCTGCCATTCATTTTCTTCAAATGTTTGTGCACATAGGTGTGAAATTCACTTTTTGCAGATACTCATGCAAGTAAAATGTGCCTGAATGAGTGTTTCTGAAAAACAAACACATGCAGAAGTTCATGATGGCTGTGGCAAATTCTTCAGACAATGTACCTGAATAATCTCAGGAACCTTCTTCAGGTTATCTCAGGTTTTCACTTTTTAAAAGTTTCTCAGATCAAAACTCTTCATGAATGTTTATCAGGAGTGCAATTATTGTTTTATTGCAGCTGCTCTTCTGGAACACTTTGTTCAGTTTTCTTGCCTCTGTACAAATTGTCTGAACTCCGTTCTCTGCAATGTAATAGCTTTACTGCTACAGTCATTACTAGCCTGTACATGAGTCCCTCCTTTTCGAGGTCATTTTTGGAATGCAAACCTTCACATCACTGTGTGAAAAAAAGAGGAGAAAAAATGTGTTAATTCATTTGCTATGGACAGTTCGTTTACATGTGGAGGATATTATTCTCAAGAAAACAAAGATTAAACACGTCAGTCAGTCACAATACATGTCAAGTAAGGTTTACAATGATCATGGGAAGATTCTCCATTTAAAAAAGTATGGGACTTTTTTATCGCATCCTTTTTTTCCTGGTTGGAACATTGGCAGAGCAACACTATAAATTCCATGTGTTTCTTATGTAAACCCTTCTGGATTATGGTTCCTTTTTCATCTCATGTGATGAGCCACAGAGGAAATCTCGGGAGATGATGCAGCTCTGATCACGTCTCATGAAAGGGATGCCAGTTGTCCGTTCCCATTCCTGAAAGCTAAAGACAAAGAGATGCACTTTTATTTATATATTTATTTTCAATTCTTATCTTTCTTCTGTCAAAAAGTCATTGCTATTACTTGCACCCACAGCCAAATCCCAGCCTGAAATGCACAAACTATCTACTACCAGCAAGACTGGAACTTCCTTCCTCAGCCAAATAATCCCAGAATTCTGTTTCTGTGAGTGTGTAGAAAGACAGACATACAGTGAGTTGTTTGTCCAGTTCAAAAATTAAACATCATACAGTTTTACTTTGTCCCTTCCCTCTCAGAAGTACCTCTGTCATCTGGTGGTACACCATGAAGGAAATATTTGTTGTGTGAAAAAGAAATTATTTTGTTTTGAAATTGCTTCCTCTTTTTTTTTTTTTAATTTTTTTTCAATCTACGTTGGAGTCAAATAAATATTTTTCAGTCTTTTCTGGTGTGTTGGGTAGAGCTGTTTCTATATTTGAGCATTCTAAATTATTCTGCATCTGCATTTTTTTCCCTGAGAAATAAGGATTTCTGTTGAGTGTTCATCAAGATATTTCTGGCAAAACTGGTTCCTAAATAGAAATTAATTGGACGTCAAAAATATGCAGAATTTCTGATGAAAAACCTGCCTTTTTTTTTTTTTTTAAGCAAATGCAAAGATGTGGTGACACAGCTGTATTGTGCAATCTTGTTCAAATTTCATCATTTTTAGGCAAAATACTGCAGAATGAAAAGGATGAGTCTGGCACAATTCCCCTGGCAGTGCAGTTTTCACAGCAGCTCAATTCCCCCTGGTTGTACCAACTGAAGCATCCCTCAAACGGGAGTGAAGCAGTACTTGGAGCCACCAACTTGTCTGTTCTTCTGAACATGTAGGTCTCATCTTATTGAACCCTTCTATATTGCTAAAGTCTCAAATTATTTATCAAAATCATCTTCAAAACTGACTAGGTCTGTTGCATGTTGAAGTGGTGAGCTGTTAAGTCACTTGGAGAAAGTATATTTTCTCTACTGTTAATTAAGCGTCCTATTTTTTCTGGTGTTTGAGTTCTGATTTGTGGCCTTTCATAAAACTCTGATAATCTGTGAGATTTCACATTCAACTGGGTTTCAGTAACAGGGTAATAAACTTGTTTCAGAGCCTCTCATTCCCCCAGAATTTATATTCATTTCAAAAAAATTATGGGGTAAAAACCCTCCTGAGGACTAGAACAAGATAACTGCTCCACAGATCCGTTCTTGGTCTGCAAGAAAGGCTGGTTAATGAGATTTTTGACTGCCAAACCTGTTGGCTTTGCAGCTCAGACTTAAAAACAAATCAAAACTGTATTTCTGATTGGTACAAAATATCAGGTAGGATATTAGGATTTTAAGGTTTCAGTGCAAACATTAAGAAAATCTGCTACCATTATACATTTTTAAGAGTGCATCTGGTTGTTCTTTATTATTTAAATAGAGCGTATAATACTTGGGTCCTGATTCAGGAGAACAATATTGTGTATGAGCAAGAAATCCACATTTCAGAAATTGTCCATATGGCTAAATTAGATTTTTAGAAGTTTAGGGAAAGATTCAATCTTTCTGTTATATCAGGATAAATTTAACCTCATTAGAATTATAATGGTGTAAGGGAGATCAGAAATGGCTCCCCAAAGATTCCAGCTCAGTGCAAAATCTTGGCTTTACTGTGTGTCATTAGGTGACACCACACAAGTCTTTGGAGCATGTGGGTGCACTGAATATATTTATTTGAAAAAGCTGTCAGGGTTTTTGGTCTTTGGGTCATTTAGGTTAGATGTGCTGAAACAGATTAACAAAATGACAGGGAATCAGAGCCAGCCTTAATAAGATACAAAAAGTGAACATGAGGTCAATAAAACAGAAAAAGACAAGCAAAATAAACTCACAGCATGTAAAGGCAACTGTCTACAAACAGTGTAGAAAAAAGTGCTATAAGGAGAAATTTATTTGTTGTGTTTCAATAATTCCTGGTTTACTTGTTTTTCATGTAAGCAGAACAACCATTTTCTTAAGTTAACATAGGATCTGAAAGTCAAAACGGATTCTCCTCTCCTCCTGCACTGTCTCCAAAAATTAAGATGTTATAAACTAGATTTACACTTTCACATACATTAGTCAGTGGGATTTCCAGCTCCAAGTCAATACGAGGCGAATTTATGTTGAATATACGGCATGAGGATGCAGAAACCAGTGCGAACTGAGCTTCCATGTTTCCTTTGCCTGGGTGGCAAACAAAAATGTTGATTTTGTGGTGAAAACTCAGCAGCCTGTGGCAGAGCAGTGGCAATTTTCATCTATAAGGCTGGGAATATTTTGTGTCTACGGTTTGATGTAGAATTAGTGAGCATGCACATAGAGCCCATATTCCACTTACAGAGTCAGTTGTCAGAATAATGCAACGCTCCATGGGAATTACAAAGAGGTTTCAAATACATCAGTACAAACACTAGATAAATAGATCTATTAATAAATGAGGTAGAATAGGGAAATCAGTGATGAATTGTGAAATGGCTGAGTAGTTGAACTGCATTTATAAATATGTCCTAACTTAGAAGAACAGGAAAAAGAGGCATAGCTAATTTGAAAGTCATGTAAAGCTGGAAACCTTGCTGATTAAACTGTTATTAAATAACAGGTGGAACAATACTTAGAAAAATACACAGTTTTGAACCAATGAATCATAAGCTTTGGGCTGTCTATACTCTTAGTATTAGAAGGAACATTGCAGGTGTGAGAAAAAAGAAACAATAATTATTAATAGGCTTGATGAGAGTAGGGGTGAACTGAATTTACTGTTTACTAATCACGAGAAAGAAGAAAATAGAGGTTTGATTTGTGAACATGCTCAGGATTTCATGTTAGTGTATAAAAAATTGAAAGTATTTAGGATCGGGAACACAAAATGAGATAAGAAATATCAGTGATGCTTTAGATGGATGACTGTTATGGGGAAAAAAGCTAGCACCCCGGCCATCATGAGAGAGAAACTGCTGACATTGGTCATTAAGAACTACTCTCAACTGTTTGTTTGATTTTTTTAAAATGAGAAATGGGCTGCTGAGGAATCGTTGCTGCCTGTGTGGCAATTCTGTGCATATTGTACCTAGACATGCACATCCCGGGATAAAAGCGTGTGACTAACTGATGAACACTCCTACTGAATGTGAGCTTAAACAACATTGTCAGGCAAGGTTTTGATAATGCTGAAGGATGAGCTTGATGGAACAGTGGTCATTCACCAATAATCAAGCCAGACTGTTATGAATTTACACCATCTTTCATTAAGGTGCCAAAATAAGTAATAAGAGTGGCTGGTTAGAAAACATAAACCATTTTCTGTGATTTGTGGATTTTGCAGCCTCTTCCGTCCCCCAGTTTTATCTCATCGGATTCCCACATGCACCATGTTTATCCACTGTACACACTAGGAACTTTATGAGTTGGTCTAGAAAACAGCAGTTTCTTGGAAGTGGGAATAATAAGAAAGTTGATCACGTGAAGGGGAGGGTTGATTCTTCAAAGCATTATACTGTTTTAAAAGGTTCATTTGATTGCTATTCAATCTGCCTCGAAGAGCAGGAATATCATTATTCATACCAAAGGCAAATTCATGTGAAAGTTCTGAATGACACAAGATGGAGCTGCTAATAACAGAGTCTAACTTCAATTAAGCAAACAACAAATACATGAATAGCAACTCTGTAGAAACTGACAAATACCACAGGTGATTGGAAGACACTTGCCAAATTGACTGAACTAGCAATATGCCATAGTCTGATCTCATTTTGTGTTTGTTTACATATTGATTATGCTAGAGTTTTGCCTCTTGATTTGGTTTCCCTAGTTCCTCAGTCTCAGGCTGTCTGCTGCAATCCAGACCGCGTAACAATCTCAAAGAAAACAAAGGTTTCTAGGCCACAGTGACTATTTAGATCAAATCTAAACAGAATTGGTTTGTGTGTTGATAAATTTCCACTAACAGGAAGAAAATGAGTGGTATCATCTAGAATTTGTGACAATATAACAGTACTTTATGTAAAGGGGAATAATTTTATTGCAGTTGTAAACAACCTTGCAATTTCAGATTTGGAACAGACAATGTAAAGGCTGGCAAGACGTAATCAAGGAATTTAGATTATTGCATCCTCAGTGTACAACCTATTGTATTAGTGAGGACTGTACGTTCATGAGTTGGAAGTCATAATCCCTTTGATATTGACTCAACCAGTGCAGGCATTCAAACTATGAAAGAAAATGCATTTGACATCTTACTCCAATATGCTGGATGTACCGCAGACAGTTCCATGAGATAATAAAGACCTTAGGACGTTATAGAAAATTGCCTTGGCTCTGCCTGCTGCATCATTTGAATGTGAACACGCTTTCAGTAAACAGACTTATTAAGAATGGACTGAGATCCACAGTAGGACAAAAATCAGTCAACAGTTATGATGATGATGATGATGATGATGATGATAATAGAACATGGCATAGCTACAGGTTGGGATATTAATGCGTATGTAAGTTAATTCAAAACAAGAAACTTGGCACTTACTGATGTCTTGATTTATAACAGGTGTAGTTCTAGACTATTGATTTAGACTTATTTAAATGTCATTTTCATCTTCCCTTCCTTGGGTACAAATTATATATTGCCATTAAAGAAATATAGTTGCTCTTTTATTTCGTTTGGAATGAAATAGATTAGTGTGAACTTCTGCACCATGGTGACACTTTGCTTCTATCTTCTTTAAGGCCAGGCTGATGGTATGTTTACCATCAGCCATTCTTTATGCCAGAATATCCTTTGATGTCAGAGAAACTATTGGTGAAGCTTCAGTGATGCAACAGCATCTGAAAAGAGCCTGTTCCGTGGATGAGAACAGCGTTTGTCAGAGCTCTGACTACAATTTGCACGTTTCAGTATATGCAGACTCCCAGACTGAGTAGTATGCAAACTGTTTTTTCATGCACAGATAATCTGAATGATGTTTTTTTTTGGGATGGTTATAGTTGGAAAACGTCTTCCTGATGTTTTCTGAGAGCACTGGTGCTAAAGGTGGAAAAAATAGTCCTGAGCATTTTCTCTTTAATACAAGCATCAGGGTCTTAGAGTGAATACTCATGTACAAAATTACGTCCTGATGTTCCACTGTATGCATGATTACATTTGCCTTACTAAATATGTGAAAGCATTTGATCTCATAAATTTCACAGCAGTATGACATCATCAGTTTTCATAGGAACACTCCAGCTGGTGACAAAGGACTGAGACCAGGGATTCTATTATTAACAGTTATCATATCTTATTAATGTACCCTCCTCACTCCTGAATGTCACAGCAATAAAAATATCACATAGCTTCTTTTCTTTTTATCCTTAGAGATATTTTTAAAAATCCATTTCAGCAAAGAACACTAGTCTGGTATCCTCTCCCAAGTTCCAGTGATTAAAGCTTGTTTCTACTCTTCTAGAGGATTATATGATCCAGTTAATTTGGCCTGCATTTTCAAATGTGTATGCAGATATGACATATTTATAGGCAAGAAGACTTTCTTTCCATTCACCCTACTGCAGGCTATTTTTACTGAGCCACACACACTTCTCATTTGAACAGAAGTGGTAATCAAAGAGACCTAAGTAGTAAGGCACTGTGATGTATGAAAGTCTGTCTTTGGTGATGAGAGCAATAGCTCAGAAAAGGTTGTGAGGATTGCCAGGTGGATAACAGCAAAGGCAGCTGCAGTTTTATTCTTATGTATATCCTTTTGATTTGCACTTTGAATCGGTACTGCTCGCTGCCTTGCATGTCAGAATGAATAACTCTGCAAAAAGATGCTGTAGCACCATTAATGGCAAGAAAGACAAAAATGCTTGTTAATGCTGGTAACCTCAGGTAAGATGAATCTGTTTTCTTCATACACCTGGAAAAACTGACAGATTTATACACCTCCCCCTATCTCTCTATAAAGACCCTGAAAAACCTATCTGCTTTGCAAAGCGTTCCCTTTCAATTGCTGTAGCCCAATCCATGAGTTTGCATGTAGGGTACTTATACCTACATGCCTTTAGACTTTATTCTTCTTGGGACAAGGATCCTGCTCTGTACTTCATATTTTAAAATCTATTTGAAAGTGTCAGACTAGGCTAAAGTGTTTTAATACCAATTTGTTGATAAATCCTCTCCCTCTCAAAAGCAAAGTTACGGAAGCATTAGTTGCAAAACTTACCCTTGTAAAACTGAACAATTTAGGTTCAGCTTCTTGTTTGTATTTAATGCAGTTAAATGGTATTGCAATGCGCCCACACATCAAGGCAATCCCAAGCACAAATCCAGACTGGGCGGAGAATGCCTTAAGAGCAGCCCTGAGGAGAAGGGATTGGGGGTGCTAGTTGGTGAGAAGTTCAACATCAGCCAGCGGTGTGCATTCACAGCCCAGAAAGCCAGTTGTATCCTGGGCTGCATCAAAAGAACTGTGGCCAGCAGGTTGAGGGAGGGGATTCTGTTCCTCTACTCCACTCTGGTGAGACCCCACCTGGAATACTGTGTCCAGCTTTGGAGCCCACAACATAAGAAGGACATGGACCTGTTGGAGCAGGTCCAGAGGAGGGCCACGAAGATTACTGGAGCCCCTCTTCTCAGCCTGGAGAAGAGACGGTTCCAGAGAGACCTTATAGCAGCTTTCCAGTATCTGAAGGGTGCCTACTAGAAGGCTGGAGAGGGACTTTCTCTACTCCACTCTGGTGAGACCCCTCCTGGAATACTGTGTCCAGCTCTGGAGCTCCCAACACAAGAAGGACATGGACCTGTTGGAGC
>VZSZ01006179.1:41165-52301 GCA_013398815.1 Ibidorhyncha struthersii | reverse complement strand
ACAGAACTGCTCTCCAGGAGGTCGGCCCCCAACCTGTACTGATGCATGGGGTTATTCCTGCCCAGATGCAGTACCCTACATTTACCCTTGTTGAATTTCATTAAGTTCCTCTCTGCCCAACTCTCCAGCCTGTCCAGGTCACGCTGTAAGGCAGCACAGCCTTCTGGCGTATCAGCCACTCCTCCCAGTTTAGTGTCATCAGCAAACTTGCTGATGGTACACTCTATCCCTTCGTCCAGATCATCGATGAATATATTGAACAGGACTGGACCCAGTACTGACCCTTGAGGAACACCCCTTGTTACTGACCTCCAACTAGACTCTGCACCACTAACCACAACCCTCTGAGCTCTATCTGCTAGCCAGTTCTCAAGCCACCCCACTGTCTATCCATCTATCCCACACTTCCTAAGCTTGCCAGTGAGGATGATGTGGCAGACAGTGTCGAAAGCCTTGCCAAAGTCAAGGCAGACAATAATAATAATAATCATAATATTTTTTAGAAGCATGTATCCTGTTCCTAAACATTGTCCTTTTATTATTCACTTATGACCCCAACACCAAGGGAATGTAGAGATCTCCAATAAGGTTGCTGGTATCTTTTTGCTGGTATAATTTATACCACAGAAATATGGAAACAGATACTAGAGGGGAGTTTTGTTATACTTTTATATCACAAATATCTGATAAATAAGATGATGTACCTTACAGCCTGGGTGTTGTGAGAACTTCCTTTTTCTTTCTTTTTCTTCTCAATCACTCCATGTCTTTTGCTTACATCCTTTTCTACTCATTTTAAACAAACCTTTCTCTTTCTGACTATATCAGGTCCACCATCTTTGAAAATATTCTGGGGGGAATCGTAAGTTTTATTTTTGTTGTGTTCTTCTGGCTATTGATAAGTTCAAATTATATTATTTATTGACATTTCTATTAAAATGTGTTTCAGAAATGAGCCCATTTTACCTTAGAACTCGTAAGGCTCAAAACCTGAGTATCCCACTCATCTCCATAGTCAGAGGTGAATTGCAAGAGGTCATTAGCAAGACAGATGGGGTTTAGCTGGGCTGAACTCAGAAGAATATAAGAAAAGAAAAGTAAAGAGCCCACTGGAACTTTTAAAAAGAAACATTCTCCCACCTTTTCAATATTTAATAGCTGTTACAGAAAACTAAATATTATGTCAGCCTGCACATCTTAGCCTCACCCTCATATGAAAAGTGTATGCCAACATAAGTTTGAAACCCGTTGAGGAAAGATAGCTATGTTGAAATCAAGACTTTTTTTTTCACATGGTATGTAATCCAGAGATCTGAACAGTGTTGTCCCACTGAAACTGATTTTTCTTCTGCAAACATTGGGACAGTCAACAATCTAATTTGCTGTAGCACTTCTGCAAGGAACAAGAAAAGGACGTCTGTGGCACTCTACAGAACTAATGGGATTTCTGCATTTAGACTTGCACCTAGATCAACAATTTTCCAGGTGTACAATTATCCAGATCTTGAGATACTAAGTGCAAATGTCAAAACATGTCACAGAAATTGTGCTGCACCGTGATGTGCGTAACTGTAACATAGCAAGTACTTAGTGGAACGACTGTCTTCTAAAAGTCCATGTGACATCACTTGCTCAAGTCAAGCAATACTCATTTTCCTCTGGTCTTCATACAGACAGTAATGGTGTGACTGTGTGAGGGAGATGTCTATTATGGATGATTACGGTATTTCTTAGGCTAAAAATAATTTCTGTGGTACAGTGCAGACTTTGGACAGAGTGTGGCTCCTGCTCAGAAGAGCACAAATACATGTGCTCTTTAAGAACTGTAGTCTTGACTTCTAAACCTTTTGCAGTTTTATGCCTGTACGGTGATGTCTTCAAAAAAGTTATTCTTGATAAGAAGGAATGCAACCAAAATCAGAATAAATACCTTCAGATTGTCTCTAAATAACTACTAAGTATTGAGAGGAAATTTACCATCTCCACATTATGTCCATGAGATATCTTCAAACAAGTTATGTTGCTACAAAATTAGTATGTTTTTCATCTTGGTTGTATTGTACGGAATTTAGTTCTGGTCATAAATCCACACAGTTCTGTCTACCAGGCACAAAAATGAGTTGTAAATACTGAGCTAGATAAAAATGCTATAATGTCTAGCAAAGACAGGAATTAAACTCTACCACAAGCAAGGGGTTTAGAGTTTTGATGTTTGTGTTCTTCAACTTCTCCCCACTTTGTGGGCAAATAAGAGCTGTATATAGGTATATGACCTGAATAAAAATAATGGGCAGTATTTTCCCAGGGAAGCCTGGGGGATTTGAGGGATGTTCCAACACTGCCAGGCAAGAAGCACATTTAAGTCGTCTTGCATATCACTGGGAGAATGCAGCCTGACAGTTTCCTCTCTTTCCTTTCATACTTCATGTTTAATCACCAGGAGGCAATAACACCTCCATGCTGGCATTTTGCATAGTGAAATGCTACTGCATGATATTCTAAAGCACTGAGTTATATCACCACAATGCAATAAAAAGGATCACAACAGCACATCCCTTTGTCAACTTGAAGGGCAAATAAAACCAACATAGAAATCCAGTGCAGAAATCCACGGCATCAAGACACACACAAACACTAAGTCAGACGCTGTTTAAAAGAGCAGATCTGTTGGGCCAACACCTGACTTCCACCAACTGACCTGAATGGGCAGTACCTCTAAAACAGAGCCATCACATCACATCACCAGTGCTTGAAAGAAACCAGGAAGGCCTAACTTCTGCTAAGAAAAACTCAAGAGTGCTGCAAGGAATAAGTTCAGCTATATGGCGTGACAGAATACTCATTAATGATACTTATTACGTGTATAGATACAGTATTATGCATGTAATCATGTTTTTAAGAGACCTAAAACAAACATCCCCAAACTAAGGTCCCTTTGCCATGAATTAAAAGACAGCATCAATGTAGAATACAAAAATTATGGGAATCTATATAACACTAGACAAAACAGTTAGGACTGTACTGCCCCTAAGAGATATACTATTGAGCAGGATAATTAGGCATACACTTTATTTGTGCGTAGATATGACAAAAGAAAAAAAAAAGAAAAGGTGCAAGAATATAATCAGAGTGTCAGCACAATTTTTCCCTCCATTCAAAACTTCTCTGAAATCTTTTTCTGAATTTTTAATTTTTTTCACAAGAATTTAGTGTTGTAAAAGTCACACAATATGAAATCTTAGCCAGCTGCAGAGGATTCCATCTTTTTGGCAATAAGTAGTTTAAAGCAAGTATATGATTCTTTATTTTGATAATAGAAATTTTTTTGCTATAATTATCCTGGCAAAACTTGTCTTCCTAAACAATTGAAATGTCTCTTTTGTGTCAGTAGGCTTCAAAATTGTTTATTTCTCTGTCTGGCTAGACATTTCTCAGATAGTCATTGTGGTCTTAACTTCTTTGATACATTGGAAGACCTTACATTCTTGCTGCTTTTAGAGTAATACACCCTTCACCATGGTCAGTTTGACTTTTGGGGTCTATTTGATTTTCTTTTCACCTGTCTTCTGAGATTCATAGTAATAAGTACATAGCCCTTTTGTTTTGTGAACATTTTTGATACAATTATGTTAGCACAAGAAATGTTAACGTGTAGTGAAAACAAGGTGTGTATATCTTTTCAGCAGCATCCTTTGAAACACTGAATTTTGGCATAGCTATCGTCTAGGGAGCCCTGCTGTCTTTCACACAGTTTCTTTTTGTCACCGTATCCTTTTCCAGGTTGTTGTGGGTATTACTTAGGAAACACATGAACAATAGGAATTACTAAACCTGCAATCACTACGTAACTAATTTGGATACTTAATGCTATTCAGTCTTGAAACTAATTCTTACTGGACTGGGTGGTAGCGCTGTCCCAAACCAGCTTCACTGGCAGCAGGGGGTCAGCACATTTTTACTGAAATTGCCCTACTAAATCAGTCTGGAAGTGAAAAATCGCGATAACAACACAAAAGACAGGCAAACCCCACTTTCAAACTGGTGTTTCCAATCTGAAATGTATACGCTGGGAGAGTTCCCCAAAATGAAACAGAATTTATAAATGGTACAGAGACAGACTTTTCTATGACTGATTCTTTACACCACCACCACCCCCCAAATTACCTTAAAGGTCAGACATAGCACAGAGCTCAAGCTAGTAAACATGTTGAGCTAATTATCTTGTCTCTGCATCAGCCTGGCACTGCCACAAGGAAGCAGAGGTGGAGCATGTACAAAGAGAAAGGAAAGAGGAGAACGGCAGTAACAGCAGCTTCTCACCTGAAAAAAACCAACCCATAAATATATAGAATAGAAGACAGAATCACATCACAGAAAATTCTGCATATTTGCATTGTGGTTGCATAGACAATGTACTAGCTGGAATGTATCCAACTCATTGTAAAGGTTAATCAACACAGATGATGGCACATATTACCAGCAATGCTTAAAGTTATTATTGAAAGCATAAGAGACAGGGTCACATATGTGTGCATGAACTTCTTCCTGCTATACCATCTCTACAAACAGCAGTTTAGGAATAGTTTGATTTAGAGGTTGTGGCTGGACTGTTATGTTTCATAGGCATCAGTGAACTTGCCCCACATGAATTTGTTCCAGCCACTTTTTTAAAAAAAAATCCTTTTTTAACAATTAGTGCCCAAAACATTGGCTCCATTTTGCCCCCATGGAAGTGAATCTCACAGTTAAGTTACCTCCATCTATTTTTTATGTTGCAAGTAACCATAGTTTGCAGTCCTGTGTTCATTTTCTATGTACTCTTTCCCAAGGCAAGAAGCCTAGTCTATTTAATCTCTTTTCATATAGATTCTGTTTCATATCTGATCATACTTTTTGCCCTTTCTCTGTATCTTTGCAATTTCTATTACGTCTTTTTTGAGATGGAAGAATCAGAACTTCAAGGAATATTCAAGACATAGGAGCAGCAGAAATTTAAGCCACAGCATGATGATATTCTCTAGTTTCTTTAGTTATTATTTTCCTAGTACCTCGATATATTTTTTTTTATTCTGTCTCTGCACTGACTCTAAAGTGTCTTTCCTGTGTCTTAATGCTTAAAGTACCGATCATCACTGTACACAGGAAATTGTAAATCTTTTTCACCCCATTTGCATTACTTTGCAATGATTTTCCTCTACCTTTCTACCAGAAGTTTTTGCAATCAGCATTAGATCTGAATAAATGTGGTGGCCTTCTATGACAGCATTAACAGCGTTTGTGGATAAGGGAAGCACAACTGACATCGCCTAACTGGACTTGTGCAGTGTTTGACATTGTCCTGCATAACATTCTCATCTCTAAATTGGAAAGACATGAATTTGATGGATGGATCACTCAGTGGATAAGGAACTGGCTGGATGGTCACACTCAAAAAGTTGCAATTAACAGCTTGATGTCCAAGTGGCAATCAGTGACAAGTGCTGTTCCTCAGGGGTGGGTACTGGGATCGGCGCTGTTTAACATCCTTGTCAGGGACATGTAGAGTGGGATTGAGTGCACCCTCAGCAAGTTTGCCAACAACACCAAGCTGTGTGGTGCTGTCAACACGCTGGAGGGAAGGGATGCCATCCAGAGGGACCTGGACAGGCTGGACAGGTGGGCCTGTGCAAACCACATGAAGTTCAAGACCAAGGGCAAGATCCTACATGTGGGTCGGGGCAATCCCAAGCACAAATCCAGGCTGGGCAGAGAATAGATTGAGGACAGTCCTGAGGAGAAGGACTTGGGAGTGCTGGTGGATGAGAAGCTCAACATGAGTCAGCAGTGTGCACTGACAGCCCAGAAAGCCACCTGTATCCTGGGCTGCATCAAAAGAAGCGTGGCCATCAGGGTGAGGGAGGGGATTCTGCCCCTCTACTCTGCTCTGGTGAGACCTCACCTGCAGTGCTGCATCCAGCTCTGGAGTCCACAGCACAAGAAAGTCATGCACCTGTTGGAGTGGGTCCAGAGGAGGGCCACGAAGATGATCGGAGGGCTGGAGCACCTCTCCCATGAAGACAGCTTGAGAGACATGGGTTTGTTCAGCCTGGAGAAGAGAAGGCTCCAGGAAGACCTTATTGCAGCTTTCCATTATCTTCAGGGCACCTACAAGTAAGTTGGAGAGGGACTTTTTACAAGGGCATGTAGTAATAGGACGAGGGGTAACAGTTTTAAACTGGAAAAGGGTAGATTTAGAATAGATATTAGGAAAAAAAATTCTCTCTGAGGATGGTGAGCCCCTGGCCCAGGTTGCCCCATGAAGCTGTGGCTTCCCCATCCGTGGAGGTGTTCAAGGCCAGGTTGGATGGGCTTGGAGCAACCTGCGCTGGTGGGAGGTGCTCTTGCCCGTGGCAGGGGGCTTGGAACTCGATGATCTTTAAGGCTTCTTCCAACTCTAACCATTCTATGACTCTATAGAATATCCTGAAAAAATTTTCAGCACTGAAAAACTTTGTCATGTCACCATTCACCCAGTTTTTTCAGATCATTTATGAAGATGTTAAATAGCATAAAATTCATCACTTTTCTTGTTAACCATCCTGCAGGAGGAAAATTACACAGGTAAGAAAGTGACAAAATTATGAGAATAAAGGGCTAGCCACTTTAATTATGTCAACAACAAGAATGTATTGGGGACGTACAGTATATAGAAGCAAGAACTGAAATGAGGCATGGCTTGAAAGCCAGTTCAAAAGTAGTGGAAGTCAAGTGCAGACCTGACTGCAAAATGAGGATGCAAGGAGCAAAGCATAAATAAGGGACAAGAGGGATAAACAGACAGTTCACCTGAGTTTATAAATTCCTCAAAGTGCTAGTTCTTTTGAAGGAAACGGAAGTCCAAATAATCACAGAATTATAAATGAACAGTAATTATTACAAGAAGAATTCACAAATAAGTACAATACAACCTCATGTTAAAAGAAAATTGAAACTGTAGAAAACCAGCCAAAGTAAATACAGTGACAGAATAATTTAATGTTCCTCAAAAGCTGATTACATGAAATGTGTGGAAAAATCATTGTTCACCATAGCATAACTTCCCCTTTCTATGGCTCCAAGCACTTGTGCTGTCTTACACATACAGGAGCAGAGCAGGTCATTAAAAAGGAAGGAAGGAACTGCGTGTAAACAAGTCTGTGTTAGTTATACCCCGGGTCAGGTGCTCATTTTGATTTACATTATTACTGACATTGGTGTTCAGTAATTGTTTGGACATGAGTGAAAAAAAAAAACAAACACGAAAATCTTTTTAATGTCACTGTGTAAATTCACAGGTACTCTCTGATCCTGAGCATCTAATGCAATTGTCAGCAACCTGTTCTAGAAAGGGTATTAAAGCAAGAAAAGAATGCTTGGAAAAGACAATAGGAAAGACACAATTGATAGAGAGAATGAGAGAGACCAATAAAACCATAAGTGACTTGGAGAAGGTAGATAGGGAACTAACATTTGATTTCCTTATGAGAGTAGAGCTTTGGGCTACTGTGTGAAATTACTTGGCAGTGGGTTTCTAAAGAATAAAAGAAAGGCCCATTCTCCCCACTCCATGCAGCATTTAATAGATTCACAAGAGTCTATGACACTTGTACATATAATTTGTCAAAAGTATCTGGATAACTTTATAACTGATTGATCCAACAAAGTCCCAAATGAAGCTTTGAGTCTAGATGTCCTCAAGCCTGTGGCTGTCAGATGCCAGGAGGTGACAAGGGACAGCTCGGCTGTGCTGAGGGAAGGGTCACACTAGTGGTGGTCTTGTGCCCCGAGAGTAGGCTGCCAGCCATGCTCTGCGATTTAAGTGAACTACAGCCTGACCCAACATGCTCATTCTTGTGCTCTTCATCCCATTTGCATCGATTCAGACTCTGCCTCCCAGCTGTCCAGGGATCACACTGCCCAGGAACGCTCCTGAATTTTGTCAAACATCAGAGATTCAGAGATTGAGATAAAAGGATCCAGGGAAGCCTCTTTTTTAAGACGTGATGAAACAGCATCACGTATTTAAGCTCATAACATCAGATATTTTGCTGCTTAGCTGTACTGCCTCCTCTGTATGAGGCATTTGTAAGGGATTACATTTATGTAATTTTACTTAAAGATGACTTCTTCCTCAGAGGGAGGAAAGGCATGTATTAGGGCAGAAGATAGCTTCAAGTTATTTTCCATTTATGACATCCTTTTGCAGTTATTCTAAACCTTACCATAGAGCAAACAGAAGCACCTTAGAAAGAATTTCATGAAGGGAAATGTTATTAGAAGAAAAAAAGTGTAAGAATGCCTGAACAAATAAAAGAAAAAGTCATAACTCATATATCTATTCACATTTTAGAGAAGCAGTAGTTATTAATTTCCCTTTTTGCCAGAACTACAGTGCTTGTATTTTGTGGTGTGTTAAAGTCTATTTTTCTTCTTGACCCTGCTTGTCACCTTCTTTTTACTTCTGTGTTTTACCATTGAGTATGAGAAAATAGGCCTAAGAAATTAGTGGAAGAAACATCTTTTACTGGGAATGAAGCAGACATGGATGTGAAATGAGAGTTTTGTGCATAAAATGAAGGCTATGACCATCTGGGCTTTCACTATCACAATAGTTATATTTGTTGCAGAATTTTCCGGTATAAGTATCGAGAATACCTTGGTAAAAGTAAATATTGTGGTGCAACACTTGCTCAAGGTGATACTGAACATCATTCAAAAGCTACTGCAGAATCAATAGAAAAAGGCTTATTCCTTCAAACAGGCCTGTCCATCAGGTCATGGAGATTGGTAATAGCAAAGTGCAGCCCCGCTTTTCAACTGGCAAGCAAGTTTTCTGCAAATGAAATGCCAATGTTTGTCTTTCATGTGCATCCGTGCAGGGCTCAGCATGGGGAGCTCTGCCAGGAAGAAGAACGTGAAGCCACCATCACTGCTAACGCAGGGGCGAGATGTCTCTGGGGGTTGTCCCCCAGGCTGTTGCAGAAGAGTGGGTAAAATATCTGTTTTGCTGTGCACAATCTACTTCAGGGTTTCAGCAGGAAACTAGTAAACATTGTACAACTTTCTGTAAAAACATGAAGTTTCACCAGATATGGTGACTAATGCCCATATCAAAACAGAACCCTCCCTCCTTTAGGTGAAACGAAACCTTTGTAAAAGCCATCAAAATTTACTGTGTTTTGGAGGGGTTAAAATACCTGAAAAAAAAACAAGTTTTCTCAAATTTATCCATACACTCTTTTTCAGATGGCTTTTGTGTCTGTGCAGCTTTCAGCTATCAAGCAGATATGCAAACAGGACCAAGAAGATACTTCTCCTTATCACGTTGCAAAGCATACACAAATGCAAGCCCACAACTATTCCTGCAATCTGCATGCAGATATCTTTTAAATGTTGCCCTTTAACACTTAAATTTGCTGAGAAGAGGGGAAAAAAACAGATCAGAGTCAGCATTCTGTCGGAGTGTGGAAAGTGCGATAATTAAGAGAGCCAGTCCTGTGAATATGCCTGGGAACTAATGATTTCAGAAATTGTCTTAATTTGGCCGTTCTGCAGCAACAACACATGAGCAGAACTGGAGGAGGCTGCTGGCCAGGGCTGGATGTATAACCTCCATCACCGCAATGATACATCTCTGAGTTAGCTGTGGTCCTCTCCTGGGGCAAATGTGCTCTAATATTTTATGTGTTCCTGGTCAGCGACATAAAAAAACACCCAACTGCAGCCTGCCATTCAAAAAGAATATTTCTGTAAAGAAAAAGATGTGAAAATGTAGGCATTCAAGTGAAAATTCAATCCTTCACAGTACAGAGCTTCTGCGAAGTCTTTTAAATGACCCTTTTTATCATGATGCCATGTCTGTACCTTTCTGAATAGTGAGACCTGGTAAGAAAAACAGATGTATGTATACAAGTGGTTGAGTAATGTATTACTCCTGTGCACTTTGTTCTTTTTGGCAAACTGACCTTATCAAAGTGAAGAAAGCTACACACTGTGACAAGCTGATCCTTACTGGAAAGACTGAATTAGCAGTGGGTGAGGTTTCTCTCTTATCTCATTTTAAATGATGATCAGTGAGAATCATCTTTTTCTTCTTTCTGGAGTGATGATGCTAAAACAATGTCACTTGCTTGCTTTTTTTTGTTATTCTTATAATTTTCTACTCAGACACTCTGTGTTGTGTGCTTTAAGGAACAAGTCCGGCTTACAATAATGGTATTAATGCTCACAGTAGCAATATAATAGTATACTGACCCTCTAATCACTTTTCTGCCAATACCGAAGTATGTATTGTTTAGATTTTAGAGTGGCATCTGATTTTTAAAGATAGTGCTGCTCACAGTGGAAGTCAAGAAATGCCAAGGACAGTTTTATTGCTGCACTGAAGTGGAATTTCTTAATGACCATCGGTAGAAGGCTGAGAGGACTCAGATGACTGACACTGGGAGAAGATGTGGTCTAGTTTCGATCAGACAAGTGGAAGATGGTTGTCAGACCACCTTGCAGCGGCAGGTGCACAGCTGTAAGGCAGCATCTTATTTGGCAGCTGTTGCTCTGCCATTTGCTTCAAGAGGGTTGCTGCAGGTATATGAGACCTGTGGAGAATCAAGGACAGGCACACATCAGAGGTGGTATATCTGACATGTCCCTGTGGTGAGCTCCCTTCTTCCCCTCAAACTGGAAAAGCAGTGCACTGGGGAAGTCTGCAGGAGGAGATGATCATAGGTTGCTGTTTTACAGACATGTTTCTATAGTTCATAAAAAAGAAATTAAGTTTATGTTAAACATATAGACTTATCAAAAAGTATTGTGCACACCAGGCCTTTCTCAACAGAAATGTTAGCAGATNCAGGCCTGTCAGGCTGACCTCGGTGCTGGGGAAGGTTATGGAGCAGATCATCTTCAATGCCATCACACAGTACATACAGGGCAACCAGTTGATAAGGCCCAGTCAGCGTGGATTTATGAAAGGCAGGTCCTACTTGACAAACCTGATATCCTTCTGTGACAAGGTGACCCTCTTAGTGGATGAGGGGAAGGCTGTGGATGTTGTTTACCTGTACTTTAGTAAAGCCTTTGACACCATTTCCCACAGCGTTCTCCTGGAGAAACTGGCTG
>VZSZ01006179.1:27886-40534 GCA_013398815.1 Ibidorhyncha struthersii | reverse complement strand
GGTGCCCTGTGCGGGCGGGGGGGTTGGACTAGATGATCTCCAGAGGTCCCTTCCAACCCTGACTATTCTGTGATTCTGTGATTCTGTGGAGCACATGGCTTATGAGGAGTGGCTGAGGGAACTGGGGTTGTTTGGCCCAGAGAAAAGGAGGTTGAGGGGAGACCTTATCACTCTCTACAACTACCTGAAAGGAGGGTGTAGTGAGAGGGGGGTCAGTCTCTTCTCCCAAGTAATAAGTGATAGGACAAGAGGAAATGGCCTCAAGATGCACCAGGGGAGGTTTAGATTGGATATTATGAAAAATTTCTCCACAGAAAGGGTTGTCAAGCATTGGAACAGTCTGCCCAAGGAAGTGGTGGAATCATCATTCCTGGAGGTATTTAAAAGATGTGTAGATGTGCTGCCGAGGGACATGGTATAGTGGTGGCATTGGCAGTGTTACATTGGTCATTGCACATGGTGATCTTAAAGGTCCTTTCAAACCCAGACAATTCTGTGATTTTATGATTCTATGTATGCAACATAAAAAAAGTTTTCTCTGTTCCTTTTTTGCATTTACCAAGTACAGTAACTTCTCTTTCCTATTTTTTTTCTTTAAATTTTGGACCAATGGAAAATAATTTCTGGTCAATAGTTATTGTATTCTCCATGTCAAAAATATCTTCTTTTTAACTGCCTCTGATTCTTCCCTTACTACTGTTGTTCAACATTTTGTTTTGCTTCTCAGCACTAGGAAGTTTACTGGTACTATAAATGCAGATGGTCTGCCAATTGTTTAATTACTTTTGTCTGACTTTCCTAAAACCGTGGTCTTTGGGCATTTCTTTTAGGGGTGTCTTTGAATACTAATAAGGTTCCTCAATCAGCAACAATCTAGGCCAAACTGCCAGAAAATTATGTGTCCCATAGGTGTCTTCTTCTGGAAAGGGTCTTCTGTTGTGGAAGGTGATTCCACCTCTAGGTTCAGTGATGTGGTAGAGCAACAGACGGTGATCCGGTGTCCTGAGCTCCAGCCAATCCCATGACAAGGGAACTAATATTTTTTAACTCTTTGTGCTCATATGTCTCCTTAGTTGCTTAGTCTCTCTCTCAGCTTTCAGTAGCGGTGAAGAAAATTAACCAATATACTTTCAGAAATAAGACTACCAATTGTAAGGAAGCACTAGGGTCTGTTGGCATATTCAAGGACACAGCTTTGTTCACCCTATCTGAATTTCTGCTGGCATTTTGAAATAGAACAGCATGGAGAATAAATCTTTTGGAAAATCCATAAGGACCTCACCTATGATTAATATAGCCAGTGAGTGGGTGGTATAATTAATCACTATACAACACTATGGCTGAAATAGGGTTTCTTTGGAAAAAAGGGGAAACCTCAAGCTAAAATAACTCGTCTGGATTTCTGTTTAGGGCTCATTTCCCCAGGTGTTCTGGAATAATTCCATGAATATAGCAATTGTCATGTCTGTCAGTCTCTGACTTTTACAAAGCATCCCTCTACACAGTGAGGTAAGAATCATTAAGAAGTCATCATTTATGAACACTGTTATCAGAGAGATTGTTTTTCTGGTAAAGGGAAATACTGAAGTAAGCCGGTGTGCAAAGGGTTGAAAAATACTGATGGCAGCTGTTGATTAATGCACCTAGGAACTAAATACGAAGGCATGAAAGGGCAATTATCTAAAAAGATGATTATTACTATTTAATGGGATGGGTACGGTTTTTCTCACTTACTTGTTTTGTCTTGCGAACAAACGGGAGGTTTTCTGTCACTTTTGGAAGTTTTTGGATAAGTTTTGCTGAGCGATGACCGTAACGCATTGGAGCAGGATCTGTGCACCAGCAGAGAAGACAAAGCAGGCTACTGCAGAGGAAAAAACAACTGTGGATGTACTGTTCTGCCTGTATCTGGGAAGCCAGTCTTACTGTTGTTAACGAGAGCAAGGTAGGCACCAATGCTGGTGGGCAAATGCTTTGGGCACAGCAGTGGACACTCCAGCAACAACAGTAACAGTGCTCTGAAACTCTTCATCTTCTTCTTCTCCAACCTCCCCACCTCCAGTCCTTGTCCCAGGAGTGACTCCCCCAGCTCGACCCACACTCAGGAGAAGCATCCCCTGCACGAGTGCAACGCCGTGTGCCTGGGGGTACACTGCACGCGTTCTCTGATGCGTAGACTTCAGTCAGAAGGAATCATGGGAAGTTAGGGCCGTAGGGATTTGCCACCTTACTAAGCTACTCTGAAAAAACGCTGCAGCCAGAAAAGAGATTAAAAAAAATAATAATTCAGTAATTGTCAATCTGACTTGACCAATACCCCCATGAGCTCATCATGCTGCACATTTTCCTGTTGAGTTGGAAGGCAATAGCATCTACAGCCATGTGACAGACACGGACTAATTTGTGCAAGCAGCATGATAATTTGAAATATATATAATCTGAAAATAATTTGTGATCCGATTAACTTTAGGCAGATATCCCCGAATTTATCTGTTTTTCATCCTCTTTCTATGTTCTCAAATCCTGGTTTGGTGTTAGTTCACTTTCTCTAAGTTAATTTTATGTTGGGTAAATAATTAATTTGTAAAATTGCATTTCCCCTTATTTTTTCATTGCTCCTTTTTCATCTTAAAGAATTAATGTGGTTGTGAAAGAAGGCTTTTTGGAGTAACAAGTTGCAATAGTGAATATGTAGCCCTTTCTGCTCCCATTGAAGTCAATGACAAAATTCCTAATAGTATTAATGAACCAAAACCTAGGCTTTTCGTATAACACCATTTGACTGGAATGAAGCAAATTATGCTGGTTCCCATGAGAAATAAAATGTGATCAGCATATTCATACAAGAGTGTGCACACAAAACCATGTTCACATACAATACCTATAAAAACTCTGTTCCTCTTGCTCAGCACTGGGGACAGACCAGGGCAAGCATTCATTTTCAAGTCAGGCAAAAAAAAAAACAAACCCAAACCCATATTTTAAAAGTCAGTGTTCCCTGTGTCACTTAGGGTCCCAGTTTCAAAGATGCTTTAGAAGGCATCATGCTTCAGGAAATGCTGAACTGTGTTTCTGAGCTCCTCTGCAAATGTAACAGCAAGGATCTTTCCCCGCTGAAGTCACTGGGGCCACTTCTATCATCTGCAGTGGGAGTTTGATTGATGGCTGTAATTGGTTATCGCCATGGTATCTGAGGATTGACTCATGGTCATACAAACTTAGTAAACTTGCATCAACAATATTCACACCCATCACAAGTACAGAAAACGCAGAGATGCATGCAGGCGCTGTACACAGCACGGATGGAAATGAGCAACTGAACCTCATTAGAACTTTTTTTGCCTGCAGAATACTACTGGGAAGTGAGGATACCACCCCCATTTTACTATGACGACAGCGATGACACCCCTTTCTAGAGTTCTTGTGTGGCACGGGTACCGCTCAGGTCTCTTTGCAGTGTTCATTTTTGCTCGGAACCACGAAGGGTGTTGGGAGGTACTGTAAACACCAGGGGAAAACAGGTATAACATGAAGCAGTAAAGAAGGCAATAAATTTATAGCAATGACAACGGTGAAAAAAGAGCAACTGCTGTGTGCAGCTGGATTGTGTGGGGTTGCTGCCAGCTCAGGAGCTTGAGCCTCTGCTTTCGGTCTCCTCGCTGCAGAGCCTGTGAAACGCAGGTTCAGCAGCTCTGCCCACGCCTGCTTCATTACTGTAGCTTGTACAATAGCCAGTTCATTACTGTAGTTTACAAGAGTGAGGCTGCTCAGTGACTAGACATTTCATTAAATTGCCACAAGCCATCTGTCATTTAACTTGTTTTGATTTGCACAATGCTGCTCTGAACCGCTAAGTGAATGAAGAGCTTGTCTGGCATTGTGTGCTGCGGGGTGGAAGGCAGCCCAGATGCAAAGTGAGAGACCCACGATGGGAAAGCAGTTACTCAAATGGGGATGAAAAGGGTTTTCTGTTTCTTTTAAGAAGCAGGGGAGTGAAACAAAAGGTGCTCTGGAGCACCAGGAGATGCAGAGAGTCTGTGTGAAAATCAGACGAGGTGTTAGGAACGGCAGAAGACACTAAGCTGCACAAGGAAGACCTTGCTGTATAAACCCAAGATAACAATGCTGATAGGAGGAACCCTTTAGGTTTTAGTCTTAAAAAAAATAATAATCTTGGAGTAGCTACAGTCTGAAGAAAAATACTGAAGGACAAGGACCTGAACTGCAGAAAACCAAGCTTCAGAACAGGCTTTTTGTTTAAGCAGAGCAGCACAGACCTTTGAGAAATATTTTTTTCCATTTCATTAAGGAACTGAAGTCTACTCAAATTAATAGTAGAATAAAAGCACAATTATATCAGACATGGTTTTCTAGTTTTAGATAAGGAATTATGTGGACATCTGGATTACATGGAACAATTTTGAATCTTTCTTTCATGCAAGGAATTGTGCAGAGCAATGGCAGAATTCTGTTCTATCTGAAATGATATTGAAAACACAACACATTATTTTGATATAAAAGTAACAATGTTTGCAACCTTCCTGACTTAATGGGAAAATGTTTTATTCAGCACATCCAGGGTTTATGTTTGTGCTGAATAAACTGAACATCCAGATTTTTCTGTGACTCTCTAGAAATCTAGAAAGGAGAAAAAAAACATGTCACATGAAGTGAATTTGAAAAAAAAAAAAAAAAGGACATTACGTAAGTTTATGAAGGAAAGCAGTACAGAGGTTTCCAGGCTAAAGAATCAACCTGGGGCTATTTTAGTCAGCTATTTGTTGGGGAATTATTCCAATGTAGATGGTACAATAAAACACTTCCCTCTATTCTTCAACTTGGTCCTGCAATGTTCTGCCATCTCCTTGTTGTTGTTTTCAACGTGCCTGGTACAAAAAAAAGTCTATATTGTATGACTCACTCAGTATTCAGACCGAGATACTGCTTGAGAGTCTTGAAGATGGAGGTTTCGGCCGATTTTGATGTTTTACAGCAGGACTCATGTAGACCTTTATTATGTTGCTTATTTAACAGATAATTAGTGCTATCTCATTTTCCTTGTTGTGGTGTTTGAGGAATGTGAATGTTGATCCATATGTTTGCTCTATAATAATAATTATTTGTGTGTGTAAAGTCTTCATCACCATCTGCAACATCTTTTCATAATGGTGTAAGACAGAAAAGTTTGCAAATATTAGACAATAAAGATTGCACAAGAAGATCTGGAAATGGTGCAGATACGTGGCAAAGGGAAGGGAAAGGTCATTAACCAGCTCAGAGGCCTCTGGCAAAATACACAGGTCCCAAGTTGGGTCAGAGTGGGAGCTCTCAGGAGGACGAGGATAAAAGGGAAAGTGGTGGAGCTACGAGAAGGGAAAAAGTAAATACCTCTGAGCATCCGGAAATAATACGTTAGATCCACAAATAGGCTGTGAAGTTAATTATTCCACATTATTCTGTGAAACCAGCCAATTCCACTCCATTACGTACCGAGGGAGGATGTTTCTTTGTTACTGATTAAAGGTCGAAACACACAGTTGACATGGAGATTTGCAACTTGGTCTAGCCCATAATTTCCTGTGCCAACACAGTGAGACAAGAAAAAAAAAATCAACAAAAACCAACAAAAACATGCTAGAAAAGCATTGGCTCCAGCTGCCTCTGAGCGTTCTGATTTCAGGAGTAGCAGGTATTTGACTCGTAAGAATCCTGGTGCACCAACAAATATTTCGGGTACGCACCATTATTTATATACCTATTCAGGACCTAAGTAGAGAGTATTTTACCCCGCCGGGATGCCTGACGGGAGCCGCTAGATGGCATGAGAGCACCGCGCAGCACCGCGCAGCACCGCGCAGCCCCGCGCAGCCCCGCGGCGACCGGCCCGGGCCGACCCGACCCGACCCAACCGCCCGGCAAACAAACACGGTCGGGGTTCTTTTTCTTCTTGGGGAAAAAAGTACCCGTTTCGGTTTGGGGGGGGTGGGGTTTTTTTTCTTTTGTTTGTTATTCTTTGTTTTGGTTTGGTTTTGTTTGGTTGGTTGGTTGATTTTTTTTTTTTTTTTAACAACTGTCCCGTTTTTTTTCCTGGTGCAGATTTGCTGATTTCAGCGAGGTTGCACGAGAGATAAATCTGGCCCGCTGTCTCTATGCTTTTGCAACACGCCTGCCAAGCTTTTTACCACTATCTGCACCTTTGCAGTGTGAAAAATTACTATATTCTGGCATGCACCATCATTTTTTCCATCACAAAATGGCCATATAAAAGCTCTTTTGATCCTTCGGATAACTTCCTTGATTTGAAATAACAGAAAAAAAAGTAAAATTAACTCTCCGTGCTCAGCAGTGCATGAATGACAAACCTGTTGTAGTTTTGAGTACATTTTAAGAAACCCTTTTAAACTGCTTGTAGAAAAATTATATATTCTCAGAAAAGTTATTACACACTAAGAAACTGAACAGCATGATTTATTTCATATGCTATTGATATAGTTAAGTTTATACGGATATAATAGATTTCCTAGCTTCTGATTTGTTATTATAGAAGTCCATATCATCCACAAAGGTCTTAAACTCGTATTTTCTAAAGCTATGTGAAACTCAAAAGTTTTTTGCCTCAGGCACAAACTACGATTTTACTTTCTTTGTCATCAGTCCAAGCTGAAATGTTTGAAGTTGCTAAATTTCACATGGTTCCAACAAAAAGAATCCAAAACCCAAACAAGTCTAACCTGGCTAGAGACAAGGCTGAGATTTTTGTAGCCTGTGTAAAACTTCTGTTGTGCCTGGCACAGCAAATTCTGAAACTGGACAATTTTTGCATGATTTCAGTTATGATACGTATTTCTGATATACCTCTTGGGGTTTGGGGGAGGATCTTTCCTTTTAAAGATGTTTTAAATAAAATTGCTACATCTTGTAACAGAGGTAGAATTAGGAATTTATGTCTATGTCATAGGCAGAACAACAGAGCCCTGAAAACCCTGAGATGAGTCTTGCTACTCTGCAACCCATACCCAGAAAGTGTGTTGTGAATTTTCTTTTTTTTCAGTGCAAGCCAGTCTGTGTTTACACTTTTTATTGAACCAACAATATCCCTGGTCATATTTTTTTTTTTATTATTTTTTTTAATTTTAGGGTCTTACAATTTAGAATTCCATATTACTACAAGTAATGGGATGAATCTTGTAAAAACTCTTTCAGATCTGAGTCAGGTTCATCCCAGCTGGGTTCTTTGAAAGGTCAGAAGGTCTATATGGCAACCTGGTTTCTACCACAAGTGTGTGAACTATATATGGCAGAAAGGTCTACAGCACAGTAAGCGTGAGTGATTGCAGTCCCTTTGAACTATATCAGGAATCTGGCCTCACCATAGCAAATTTTGTTGCACATGTAAATCCTTGCATAAACTTTTGTGCAGGAAAGAATCTGAGGTTAAATTTTGTCAGATGAAGCATCTCCTCCCAACACAGACTAAACCAAAATAGGTCTTAAAATTAAACAAAAACGTGATGATAACTCATCAGGTGCTTTTGAATTATCTTGAATTACGCTTTTCCACAGATATAAATAACATCTATATCTTTACAGCCCCACCAGTGAATAGCATTCCTAAGCAGCAGTTTAGTGAGGTTTAACCACAGGTCCCTGTGGGGCAGGTAATGTTAGCCTGCCGTGGAAACTACCAGCTATAAAAAAGCAGGTGGCAAGAGTTACGGCAGACCTGTTCCTCTGACTCTCAAGTAATTTTCTGCACAAAAAGGCAGGTGCCTGTTCCGTGGAGGCACCCAGACAGCAGCCTGTAAGGCAGGTTCGTTATTGAAGGACCCGGGCAGCACGACCTGTTCACGCGGGACAGCGTTGAGAGAGTTCGTCTTAATACCCCTCGGTGTCAGCACACACCTGAGTTGCAAAATTTGCCGTGGAGCCCGATGAATAAGCCAGCAGCCATTTCAGGTCTGTGTGCATGCATAAAACCGAGCCAAGAAATGCCATTTAAGAATGGCAAACTTTTATTTAAATGCATGAATTGAAATGGTTTTAAAACCATCTGAGAAGCCACAGTTGGCGTGGCTCCTGATAACTTTGATGTTATGATTTTGAGAGACATTAGTGCTCTCGAGTAGGACTACAGAGCAATCGTATCTGTCCCTCTCATTTAACCCCGCCGCTGTGGGAGTAGCAGGGGAAAGTACAAAGAGCAGAGGCTCTAGTTAAGCTGAAGATTAAAGGTAGGGCTATGAAAAGGAAATAAAGGAACTCTTCTGTTGCACCTGTGCACAAATAGCACAAGTTCTGTAAGAGCTTTAGACTGCATTAGCCGATGTTTTGATTTGTATTATATTTTTTACAAAAATAGACTTGTTTATTTGAAATATCTCTCTTCTGGCTACAAACTTCCCCTCCTACTTTTGCACAGGAGACGTGCTGACATAAATGAGGACTGGTGTTTTTCTTTTCCTTTGGGATTTTTGTGTGGCCTTGTGATTTGATCTTGGTTAGCTTATCTTGCTGAATTACTGCTGAAAATTAACTCTGTAACTACCAGCTGCATATGTCGAATGCTACTGCACTGTGTATCAACACATATAGTTGTATTAATCCCTGAAGTTCCCTTCTTGTCGATGCAGCTCCACAGAATAGTCAGTACCTCCCTCTGCCCCTCCCTAAGAAAAAAGAAAAAAAAGAAAGAAATAGATCCAGAACAAAATCCTGGTTTTTTATTAGGAAAGAAAATATGTTTTTTATGATTTTGAAATATAGAAACAGTATTATAGACCCCGTTTCAGTTTCTTTAAAACATCTCAAAATCCATTAAAAACAAAATAACATAAAAGTCCAGTAAAGAAAGAGTATTCATCCAGCCACCAGCCAGCCACCATGGGTCCAATAGAACCAAAGGCAGCCCTGTTGAAACCCAGGTATTAAAACAGAGATGAATGTATCCTGCTAAAGAAAAAACTAATTTCCCAGTAGCTTCACAGCTGGTTCAAATAGAGTGTCTCATATCCTTAACACAGAAAATAAAGAAGAAAAGGAAATTAAGGGACACAATTATTGCCTTTGAACATTTTTCTGAGCACAGGGGCACTTACGCTTCCTTCATCTCGTGCCATCGCACCAGCCAAACTCAACAGGCATGCTAATTCTGCCCTCAAAAACATCACAGAGCTACCTGAAAAGCCTTCACCTAGCAACTTTCCACGTGTTTTTTTTTTTAAAGTCCTGTCCACCTTGCAAGCTGCCCAAGGCTATTAGTCTCCAGCAAATCTCAGCCTGGCCATCAGGAGACAAAATAAGAGAATGCACCTGGCTGCCACCAGGTGACTTTCCTAAACTCTTGTTTTTGAAAGAAACAAGAGTGGGACAACTCTTGCTGCTTCTCCTGTGATGGATTTCCTGTGCTGGGCAATCAGAGTGAAGGAGAAGCCTTCAGCAATATTGTCACTGCTGGTTAGCCAGACAAATTCAACAGCAACATAAAGCTACAAACATCTCATTTTACTGACGTTGCTTTTATTTATCACATGGGTCAGAGCGGAGCTGTAGAGGTAGACTCCTTCCTCCACTGCATTGCTTAAGCCAGGGCTGAGGAACTTGAGAAAGAAAGCATCACCTCGTCACGAGGCAAAGGAAACACCCAGCAAACACAAAATCAGGGCAGAAAGGAACAGACTAGAGGAATTGTTTCTCCTATTGCTGCTGGTGAAAGCCATGGAGAGCACGGCTGGCTGCTCTCCCCATCCAGCGAACTCCTGCACACCATCCATCACCATGGCCTGTGCCGAGCGAGGAAGGGGAGCCCCTTTGGGAGTCTGGCTCGGTACTGCCCACACATGGCCAGTTATTCTTGGAAGCATCATCAGAAAGTCTTCTCCACAGACAGGAGACACGAAAATTGTAGTCCTGGGTTTTGACACCAGTTAGAATGCCAAGAAATGACATTTGACTGCTTTATGGTATCTCTCATACTGCTTATTTTAGAATGGGAAACACACAAGTACAGTAATAAATGTAGCTTCCATGGGCAAAAAATCTTAACACTACAGTGATCTTTATTGTATAAAAATAGTAATCGTTATTGTATAAAAAAGTAGAAGGAGCTTCTTTTATACAGAAAAGCATGACTGCCAGCAAGAGACACAGTTTTTGCATTAAACCTCAGTTACTGTTGCTGTTGCCACTGGTTGCCTACTGACACGCCGAGCCAGGGAGTGGCTGTTCGATTTGGGAGACCAAATCGTGTTTCTGCTAGCACCAACGGCGAATTGGATTTCCAGTGCAAAAGGACAGGATTTCACTCAGGGAACTTACGCAAGGGAGAGGGAGAAGACATTTACAAGTCCATCAGGCCACCAATTAGGTGCCAATTTAATGTGCGGTAAGGGAAGATGGCTTGGCTTAAACACATGCTTGCGTTTCAGCTGGTTCATAACACCTACACACAGAAACTGCAGTAAGCATCAGTGCTGTGTGCATACGGGCAAGGGTCTTTCTCACTGGGAACCCCCATCGTGGTTTCCCTCTGCCTTCTTCTTCGAACCATCACCGAACTGCATCCCGCTTCTTTTATGTCCTTTTCCACCATATCCCACATGCAACACTTTTTCTTTCTCAACACTGAATAATGTTAACATAATTTCCATAGCATAATCAGAAAGTTTGGTGCTCTCTGCCCAAAATGAGAGTTGAGGCACAGCTGAATATACTTTTGCTCTCTCTTGTCCCAGCTCTGCTTTGCAGGATAGTATTTATAAAGAATAGCTACTCCGTATGACATTTTAAAATGCATTATGTCGCTTTTCCCTGGCAACCGAGCTTTAATTTTAAGACAAGATTGGAAGTATTAATGATTCAAAGTACAAAACAACATTCATGGGATTTATCACAAAGTGGTCGTGTGGAGCCTGGAAAGCTGGCAAGGATTAGAGTCCTTCCACTGGCGTTCATGAACAGTGGTTCGGGGGCTTTGACAGTCTCGATGTATTTCTGTAAGTTCTTTCATATAGCACCTCCCCCCCAAAAAAGTTGTTTAGAAGAAGTTAGTAGAAAAGTTAGTATTTTTTAACATATTTGTAAATCTCATAATTTTCATAAAGTAGATTGTCTTCTGAAAGAGCACTGTCCCTTATCCAATGCAAAGCATCATCTCGTGTCTGAGTGTCATAAACCTTTTGCCACAGACACTCTTACACCCCAAAAAAGAAAGGATGGAACTCTTTTCCAACAGTGGAGTGCAAAGCCATGTCAGGGCTTGGTTTTGTCTTTTTCTCTTCTTTAAAATCTGGAGTAGAAAAGTGAAAACTGGCAGTCTAATCTCAACTATTGGTACAATTGCTGTTTGAAACAATAAAAGTATACATGCTTACGTTAGCAATATTTTATAGTATAAATGGCAAATAACATTCATTTCCCTTCATCTCTCATGTAACATGCAAAAGTAGGGGTGCAAATATATCTACTGACTCTGGTATCTTCTGGATGTGCTGTCTGAGGCATAACAATTCTTATTTGACCATTTCTGTTTTGTGGAGTACTCAGCACCAAATGTTTACGATTCTGCTGACATATTTAAATGATGCAAGAGTGAGTCTAATACCAAAAATGCAATTTTTTAAGAGAAAAATACATAAGCTGGTACGATGCAAGAGATAAGTGATTTTCAGAGAATAACGTCCTTGCAGTAGAAGGTGGACAGATAGTGCAGAGTACAGAATGAAAGCATGTCTCTTCAACAGTGCAAGCTGTCTTTTGACACGGAAGCAATTCAGTAAGGAGGAAAAAGGCTAGAATTGAATTTAGCTTATGCAAATGAAATTAAAGCTAATTTGGTTGTAACATCATGATGATGTTAACTATGTAAATGTTTGCTATTTATTAAGCCACGATTTAGAATTTAGACTATCATAAAAATATTAGACTCTCTTGTAGTATGTTTAAGATATAAACTGCATTTAAAAGAGCACACATATGGATTATTCACCTCTTTCAGACTTCTGAGAGTTAAAATTAAAATCTCTTCTTTTTCCATGATTTTTCTGTAATTATAGCTCACATGTACTGCAGTTCCAGGCTACCAAAAAACAAAAACAAAAACAAAAAAAAAAAAAACAAACCACCAGGCTCTTCTAGCTAAGCAGTATCCCATTACATCATTGCTTCAGATGCATTCATTCTCTACAATATTGTTGGCTGTTTCAGGTTAACTACCAAAATCGTTTGCCTGAGAAGCAAGATTTAATTGTCTTACAACTACCTCTGTGAAGTACAATAGGGATTACAAGTACTCATTGATTATACTATTGGGTAGAATAAGGGACTCTTATTCTAGCATTTCTCATTCATTTTGTCGTTGCATTCTCTTTGAAAGAGACCAAATGGGTCCCAGCAGGTGAAAGCAAAGAAACCTGAAAGGCCCCCTTTGATGAATGACAATATCACAACTGCCCTCCCCCCATTTTTGGAGATTATAAAACCTTATTAAATCATGCCCCGTTAGATATTGATTGAGAGGGAGCTAAACTAAAACCAACAATAGCAGCATGGATCAGAGAACAGTGCTTTCATCAATGGACACTGAACACAGCTAAGCTTTCCTGTCTGTTTGCTGTGTCGGTTTGGGGTTTTCTTTCTTTTTTTTTTTTTTTT